>CAIGRN010033856.1:0-15378 GCA_903798345.1 Fraxinus anomala
GTTTGGCTAGATAGTATCTACGGTAGCAGATCGTGTGTCTGGAGGAACAGCAGATCTTGGAGATTACAAGAATTATAACAGCGGGAACTAGTGGAAGTTGCTAGGCTAGAAACGAACTCTACCTCACATTGTCTATAGTGGAGGTAACTAACTTGGTCCCGGAATGTTTATCCATTTGGGTTTCTCCATCATCATATCGATGTTCATTATTTATTACTTTCCACATTACAAATTGTGGTATTCAAACATATGATAATTGAATTGTATGCTTAATCATCTAAAAACTATTAAAAAGCAACTTGTTACTTTTAATAGATTAATTTCACACGTAAGGTCAAATTTAGTTAGTAAACAACGAACTTTCAAAAATCTATTTCATAATCATCAGAATATTCTATTCTGATATTTCACTTTTAGAAAATTGACTTCTCCCATAAGTGTGATGATCTGTATATCATGATTAAAGAAATTAAGATAATTGAAAATCTCATGATTTAATTTCTCTCTCCCCTTTCCTTTTCTTTTTTTCTTTTGTTATGATGTAAGAAAGTTAAAGATTTAGGAAAATGATGATCATCAATCACTATATGCAACTTTAAATTTAGAGATAATTACACTAACCCCTACTCCAATTTGAATAATTACATAAACCTCCCATCTCAATTATTTTGTATAACAGGTTCCATATTTTGGCAACAAACTTTGGATACCTAAATACCCATTTAAAATAAAAGGGAAAAAATACACAACCTTCCGTCGTCTTTTAATTTCATAACGATATTTTAGGTATTTGACAATTTGTGTTTTAAAATCGTCAAAGTTGGAATGAGTTATATAAAACAATTGAGAGAGAAGGTTTACATAGTTTTTGGAAAGGGAGGAGGTGTGTTAATTACCTCAGAGGATGTAAGTGCAATTATATCTCATTTTCAAGAATAAAAAGTGGTGGGAGAGAACTGTAATAAGCTGATTTGAAACTAAAATGATATTACTCTATTGTCACAAGTTGGCAACACTGAGAAAGGAGGATATATTAGGACCAACTAATTTGTTGTGTTTATTGTCAACCATGAGCCAAATGCCCCTACAAAATAAATCTCAATTAGATCTCATCATTACAAGTTCAAACTCAACCAATTTGTCTATTTATGGACCAATACCCCCCTTTTTTCCCCTTCCATTTGATTAATTCACAAAATAACAAATTAGTACATTCAAAAATTAACAACTCAACAATGACAGTACTTACTCGTTTCCTAAGGACAGGCTGCCTATGACGAATGTATTTATGAAAGTTATGCTGGACAGCTGCACGCGCAAGTTTTTCTGTGTCAACATTTGCTGCACGAAGAGGTGTCAACAGCCCTGGCGGAAGATTTGGATACATGGAAAACTGCTCTTTTGTGATTAAAAGATTAAGTACTGAGTCACCTACATACTCAAGCCGTTCATATGACATGCAACCCTGGTGATATGATACATGTGTAAAGGCTTGAAGCAATAAGTAACGATTATTGAAATTGTACCCGATGATCTTCTCAATTTCTTCAGGATTTCTTAATAATTCAGTACTCAATTCCTCCAGCAATGAGTCTTTTGTTTCTTTTTCATCAGCTTTAATACCCTTCATATAATTGCTCAAAATATATCCTGGCAGAGAGTAAACGTGTAACTTTAGAAAAGTACAAAAGTACAAAGTTCAAAACTTCAATATAAATTATGCTCATCTTCGAAAAGGAGAAGGAATAAACACTTGAAACAATAAAGAGTTGGAAACAATATTAATGTTTGTGCCAAATTCTAGAAAACAAGTACATTAATCACCGATTTTCACAATATTGGTTCATCAGACATGTGTGCTCCATTAACTTTGAGAAAGCAAGAAACAAGCAAGTTCCACTTTGATTTATCATTATTAGGTTTATAGAAGCAGAAAGAGAATGACGGATTTACCAACTAGAAGTTGCAGGCTTTGGATGTTTGGATGTTCTATTTTATCCTCCTTAAACTAAAAGAGAAAAACAGAAAGAAAAGGCCTTCAGACATCAACTAAAGAAATGAGGAAACGTCATTACATGTATTTCAAGCATTGTTTAACAATAACTTTGGTGGTTCTACAACTCCCACATGAAATTAACATTGAAATCTTGTTTGGTATCAAACGGTAAAAATTGCAGAAAACATGAAAATGTATCACGGCGCAATCTGGATCGTCATCAACATTAGACATATCTTGCATTCAATACTGAAATCACAGCAGGTGAAATATGTCTTTAAGATTTAATCAACTATTTTCTTCTATTTTAAGAAAATACCCCCCAAAAAAAAAATCCACGATTGATCTATACAAATGACATGGCAAAGGATGCGTGAAATTTGCTAAAATCTTAAATTTTATGTGCATTCTATGCTAAATCCTAGAAAAAAAATGATCATCATTTATATTAAACATCTGATAATCATCGATAGAGTCCAACCAACTAAAGACCAAAAATTTATATGGCTCTTATAAAATGCCGAATGATCTGAACTAAGCTAAACCCTATCCATCAACTCCAACAATGATTCCTTTGATCTAGCCCATGTGAGGTGATATTTTTTATTTTCCAATTAAACCAAAAGCAGAGTCAAGAAATATGCTGCTTCTGTCTTAATTTTTTTCTCTCATTCATCTAGCATTCGTGAGATCATCACAATAAGCAAAATTATCTATAGTCGAAAAAGAGACAATTGGTTTCAAAACTCATGGCAGCCAGCAAAACAAGATATTCGTGTGCTAACAAGTGGTGCGAGGGGGTGGGAAAGCATTGTTTTTCCACCAAATTTGGTCGGAACCAGTTTATATAGAATAACTGCTAAACTAAACTAAATTCTACTCTTGCAATCAATCTTATGAAAGAAATATGTTATTGCTATATTCATTTTATGTGAAGGTCCCAAAAACTTAGGTATAGCCTCAATGACATAGAACTTGCAAAGAGATAATTTACTAGGATTAGAAACTATTATATCAACTAGGATAACAGAATAATGAAATTTAAATGACTAAGAATCAACCATAAACACAAAAGGCCCAATCTTTATAACCACCACGCTATCCAATATCCACCAAATTCCGTCATATCTTTTAACTTTCTTCCTAAATAAATCCTTATTGAACAACAATGATAGATGTTACATTCCCCATGTTAAAGAGTATAACGGTGTTCAAATCTTAAAAAAGATTATTTTCTTAAGTGTTCATATTGATTAACTTTCTTATCAACATTACTGACCAAACAGTAGAACCTTAACTCTTGAGTGAAGTGGCAAATATGTCATTGTACATCGAGCAAAAATGGTTGTACCTCAGTCTGTCATGTAGAGAAATGCTCTTCATAATTGATCAAAATTTAATAATGAAAAACCCAAATCCCAATTTAAATATAAAGAAAACCAGAAGCAAAAAAATACCAAAATGTAGGGAAAATTTACCGCAGTTTTGGAGTCGTTGAGAAGAATTAACCCAACACTTAACTGGAGAGAACAAAGATTCTAACCACGATGCCATTTGAATCTTTGGGAGATAAATATGTTATACTCAACTAATTTCTAGTCTCAGTTTAAATGAAAATAATAAACGGAAGCGGCAAGGTGATGACAGATGAGCTAACGGCGGGGGTGAGAAATTGGAATGTGAGGTAAAATTGGTTAATTTGGTTGAATGGACTGATGAGCCTTTAGGATCTTACGACTACAATAGAGTGGGTGAATTAGCAGGCTTAAAATTATCGTTCTCATTTTCAATAAAATAATATTTTTCATCACATAAATAATTTTTCCTTCTTTTTTAACTATACATTCTCAATTAATTTACTATTTTACAACACATTCTCCTAAAATAATGTGACTCATACACAGCTTAAATCAAAGGAGAAGTCAATTTTCTTTTTAAAACCCTAATAAAACTATCATCAAACTAAATTTACATTCGAAATGAAGTAAAGCATACGACTCTTCATCGGATATTGTGAAAGGTATAACTTCATAAGTCATCCTATTCATCTTGCATGATGTATAGATACACGATTCAGAACCCAAATTCGTAATAAGTTAATCATATTTATCAAAACACTCATAAAATTTGAATGATAGATTAGGATAATAAAAGATTCTCGAAAAAATAAAAGTACACATTGTAATCAACTAATTAAATAGCTCTTCAATCCTCGTTGTTACTAAAGATACAACTCCATGGACAATTCTACTCACTTCGAGTGACTATAAGTTTTATCGCATCCTTTGCATCGAAGGGTAGAACCTCAAGAGTATGTGGTCCAACTTCCTTTTGTAACGCGTCAACTTGATTGAAACAAAGTTTGAATTGTTTACTAAAAAAGCCCCATCCCCGAGCCCCCAACCACAGTCCACCCATTTCAACTTTCAGTTTTGCTACTTTACTACTTCGGATCATCATCAGCTGATGCACGCAAGTAGTATGAGGGACAGCTCAATCGGAGCGGTGGTGCCGGCGATGAAGAAGCCGGAGGAGGAAACTACAATAACATCAGCGACAACAACCACCAATGGAGATATCGATGCAGAGGCGGAGGTGGCGGACAAGGAATTGCTTTGCCCGATTTGTATGCAGATGATAAAGGATGCTTTCTTGACGGCATGTGGGCATAGCTTCTGCTATATGTGCATTGTTACTCATCTCCGCAATAAGAGTGATTGCCCTTGCTGTTTTAACTCCCTTACACCAGATCAGCTATTCCCTAATTTTCTTCTCGATAAGGTGAACTGAATATTTGAGCATTTTTCTGATTAGTTATTTAATTGGATGAGTGCTGAATAATCGAGTTCTATTTTTATTTTTTATTTTTTTTATGTCTATTTTATTGTGGATTTGGAAAGAATATATAATTTTCTTTCTACTTAGTCTGCAGCAAGTTCGTAATTTGTGTATTTTGATTCATCCTCGTTCGTCTGGTTTGAATCTTGAAATAGTTTACTTCACAATGCAGCTTATTGTTATACGGTTTCCTGTACCACATTGTAGCTATTGAAGAAGACATCTGCCCGACAATTATCGAAAAATGCATCCCCTGTAGAACAATTTCGTCAATCATTGGAACAGGTGAGTCATGATTTTGTAGTATAATTGAAGTTTTTATGTTCCAATTTTCATTTTCTTCCCCTTTCTACTCCTAAGACAGTTCCTGACTATGCACTGATTAATTTACAAAAGAAAGAAAACCCGTAAAATGCCATTGTTGTAAGCATCCTTCAATTATTTAACCCGATACATAGTGCTGGCTTATGACCATTTAAAGTTATGTCTAATTACTTACTTTTGAGAAAGTGTTATAATGTAATAATGTTGAAATAATAGTTACTTTTGCTAGTATATTATTTATCTTGGTTAGTATATTTTTCCTCCTTCTGTACCTTATACCCAATTGTTATCTCTTCTCCTTCACTTAATTTATTTGAGTAAATGGTTGTGGTCAAACTGTATCTCTACAAGTGAATTTTTACTTTAAGCATGACTGTTAACCTTGGGTTGTGTGGTCACACTTTACTTCCCCTAATTCAGTTTCTTAAACAACGAAGGCATGAGATGAGGTATTTCATGACTTGTGGCTTGGGTAAATTTGAAGTGCATTTCACTCTTTAATGATTTGCAACCTATGTGGTTGCATTTTTTGAAATCCTACCTAGAAATCTAGTTTATGGTTTGTTTTAAATTGGCAATATTCAGTAGTACAGTTCAATCTGATTGTGTTTGGAATCCTTACACTTCCAAAGGAATAAAGTCGGAGAACATGTTTGGTTGGCCCTTTTGAAGGTTATTTTAATGGTCAACTAAACATGACCTATTAGATTCGTCCTCCATTTTGGACACTTTTGAACTTCAACTTGTTCATCATTGGAGTCTTGGTTGTCGCCTCTCTACCAACTTTCTGCCTGCCTAGTTGCTCCTCCATGGGTTCATGATTCTTCTCAGTAGTCCACTCAGTCAACATCTGCGTGATGTTGCGAAGAGTTGCATCTATCCCTTGCAGTCGTTATTCAATTTTTCAAACATTCGTTCGTTGTCGACGGTTTGCCTGCTAGAGGACCTATTAAGTATACAATGACTTTGTATTTATAGGCAAAATTATTTCTTAATCCTATTAATATACGGAAACTAATATAATCCTAGTTCAAAGGAAATTAGAAATCATATTCTAAATAGTAAAGAAAAAAATTCTATTCTAAACAGAAAATAGAATAAAAAGATAAAACCTATTACGTCTAGAAAAAGAACTAGAAAAGATATATATAATTGAAAAATAAACACATCTAGAAAAGATAAATCACAATTGTAGTAGAAAACTACTAATCATGATTATATATTACATCATGAAAGATAGTTCTATGATTGATACTCATAATTTGTACTATGTTCTGGTGAAATTCATCATGGTGGTTATTATTATTCCTGAAATGAGATTAAGAGCAGTTTGAGCCTCATTTTTTTGCCCAAAATGTGTGGTTAAAAAAATAAGGAAAAGTGTTAGGTTTGCATGCAATATTATTTTATTGAAGAATGTTTGGTTGAAAATAAGAAAGAGAATTTTATTTTGGAAATAATGGGGACCAAACAAGGGCTAATAAATTTTGATTGCTACATTATACATAATGACAAAGTTATTCTGAAAGGGTTAGAAAGGTTTTGTCTCATACTGTTCCTTTATGTGTGAATCTGACTATCTAAGGAGATATTGAGGGTGTATAGTTACAGTTAAGCCTCTTTGACCTAATTTTCCTTGTGTAAAAAGATGGGTGACATGTCTTGTCATTCTGCTTCGTATATGGTCTCTCCTAATCTAAGCAATATGTCTTCCTCGTAATTTATTGCAACAAAATTTAGTGGATGTAATGATATTTTGAACAAACGTGCATTTAAGAACTACTGGATTACTGCCTAATGGAAACAACCAGAAAGTTCCACTGCAAATCCACTTTTCCTTTCTGATTCTTTTGAGGATTGTATTCTACAAATGCAGGGAAGTCACTAAACTCTGACACTTGTTTCATATCTATTGTCTGTGCAGAGGCTTGACATATTTTGTCCTTTGACAGGGTTGTGAAGTTTCAATAAAGGAGCTGGATACCCTGCTGTCTCTTCTGGCAGAGAAAAAGAGAAAAATGGAACAGGAAGAAGCAGAGAGAAACATGCAAATTCTGCTAGACTTCTTACACAGCTTAAGGAAACAAAAAGTTAATGAGCTCAATGAGGTTTGTACATAATGAGAATCAATGAAAGAGATAGCAACATCGAATTGTGAACACTTGATTATGAAATAGCTGTTTGAGATTTATATTTGGTAATGCTTTCTCTAAATTTATTTTTGGGTGGTAGCTTGAGAAAATCTTTCGGACCCTGTCTCTGTGGAAGCCCACCATATTTGATGCACAGGTCCTATTAATTACATACATGATTACTAACTGCAACATGATTTCTGGGCTAGGTTTGATATATTTACGCTGGGGTTTTATGCCAAAATTTTCCTCTTTATCTGATTATTGACTAGTGCAACCTCATTTATAATCTAGGTTTGGCATGATTGTTCCTCTCCTAAATAATTACTACTGATTTTAAAACCCCAATGACCATTTATTAGAATAATTCATTGAATGCATCTTCATAATGTTTGATTGGAAAATTAAGAAAATTTTAAGATATCAAAATATTTAATACTGCTTGGTTTAATTTGGTTTGAATCATAATTAGATCAAGGAATATAATAAATTTTGAGAAGTGATTTCTGCGGATAAACAAAGTCGTGTCATTGAGATTTTATTTTTTATTTTATTTATGTATTTATATATTTCTAAAGAGGACTTTCATCATCCAAACGTAATGGGGATTCAGTAATTCCTTTGATCTCTAAGGTAGACTCCTTAGTTATATATTATCCCCAGTCTTGTCTTCATTTATTATATCTTGTCGCTAGTTTCTGAGTGTATTTCTGCAGTTTCTTGAGTACTAATCTTTCTAAATGAGACCATAAATTAATTATCTGGGTCAAATGTTTGTTCAGGTAGGGCATTCTTAATTATTTGTCATCTTCCTCTTTGGGTTCAATAACCTACTAGAATTAGCTTTTTCTTTTTTTTCATCATGGGATCCAAAGATAATTCCAGTTATCCTAGTTCCGGAAGAAACTTCAACCCTTGGCTTTATTCTTCATGGTAAAAAGCTTAAAGTCAGTCACCCAAAAAAAAAAAACCCCGAAGATTTCAGTAAGATCTGCTGTTGACTTGATAAAGTGTTCAAAATCTGTTGAGAGACACATAGGTAAAAAGGCTATTTTAGGATGGGATTTATAAATCTAGAACAAGGGGCAAGCTACATCAACATAGAGGACATGATGGCTGAGCATATTGCTAGATTAAGCTGAAAATGGAGAATTTTATGGTGGCATGAACAGAATTAACAACTTGAGTTTCAAGATTTTTGATTTGGCCACAATTTTCTGTCTCTATAGCATTATGGATAAATAATAGTTTGAACAAGAGACTGAGAGGCTGGAAGTAATGTCAATTTTACACAGGCATTGCAAACGTGTCTGAAGTAGAAAATGTCACTTCATTTAAAGAATCTGTGCAAGAAACAGCTTCTAGGCAGTGTTTCTGCATGGAAGTTGGGATATAAAAGCTAAGAGGGTTGAAACAGTTGGATATACCCTTTTTCTTGCCATAGAACAATAGAAAGATGAGTTTTACCTCCTATCGCAAGAATCAGCTTCTTATTCTGCAAAAAAATTGTAAAGCAAATGTAAAAGGATATTTTCGAATATTTCTATTATTAAACTTAGCCCCTGTTTGACAACCATTAAATGGGAAAAATCATGTTTTGAATAGTGATTTTTAGAAGAACGTGTGGTTAAAAAGTAGGGAAAAGTTTAGGATATACATGCAAAATATTTTATTGTGTGAATGTGTGGTTGAAAATGAGTATATAGAAAAAATAGCTTGAAAATAATGGTTGTCAAACAGGAGCTTAACTAAATGATGAGGTGCAATTTGACTTCAAGTTTTTTACATTTTAAAAGTTAGTCTGTGCTATATTCAAAGACTCTTATACTTCAGCACTAGAATACTCAAGGTTTTTTTCCAACCAGAGGAGTGATGCTGAGGGTTCAATGGATAAAATATGACCATGGGAATGGAATTGCTTGAAATCCTTGGCAGACACAGTAGAGATGCCTTACCTGCTGTCTCTAGTCACTATTTATTTTTGTTTCCAGTCTTATTTTTTTATTCTGCAATCCTAGTATACTTAGAATTCGGTCACAAAGTAACTCTCTTATCAAATCCTTGTTTAAGTAGAACTCTATTAATTATTATGCTTAGCATTTTTGGCATTGTCCTATTAGAATTGGGGTGTCTAGGAGTCTATGCTTAATATATGGTCTCTCTCAATTTGGAAATGTGGCATACTATCCCTGCAGTTCTGCAGCTTTGACTTTTGAATGGTGTAACTCCTTTAATATTCTTCTCTAAGAGATTTCTTATAAGGTCTTGGAGAAATTCTAAGGTTTTTTGCTTTGCTTTGTGTTAAGACCTGACGTTTCATTTTAAAAGGTCAACCTTGTTAAGAGGAGTAACACAAACCCTTATAAATTGGTTTATGTTTTCATCTTTATTAGATGTGAGATTTTTGTCCCTTAACGTGCCCCCTCAAAATAGGAGCTCGTTTGAGCAAACCAATCTTGAAATCCGTGTACTCATTTTTTTTTAGTTTTAATTAAATTAAGTTTCTCCTTGAAGCTTAATAGGCTCTGATACGATGTTAAGACTTGAGATTCCATCTTAAAAGGTCAATCTTGTTAAAAGGAGTAGCTCAAACACTTATAAATTGATCTATATTTTCATCTTTATTAGATGTGAGATTTTTATCTCTTAACACTTTGCTTTGTTTTATCATCTTCTTCCTCTCATATTATTTCCTTCTGTATTCTTGTTTCTGGACAAGCTATCATTCTTTTAGTAGCTGTTCTGCTTCGCACGCCTACGGTGACCTGATCATCTACTGATTTTTTTTTTTTTTCTGCCTCTCTTAGGTACAAAATGACATCCAGTATGCTAAAGAAGACTTAAATGCTGTGGAAAGGCATAGGATAGAGCTATTCCGTGCAAGAGATAAGTACTCTGTTAAACTGCGGCTGCTTGGTGATGATCCTCTGGGATTGAAGTCTCCTACATCATCCAATAGAATTAGTACTAGCCATTTAAACTCTGGTAATGAACGAGGAAAAGTCTCTGAGAACTTCCTGCACAAAAAAGTGGAGGGAAAGGCTCAACATAGCTTCCTTGGACCCCAGAGAAAGGACACATCTTCTAGTGGTCCAACTTCGCAGCATTTGAGCCAATCTGGCCTGGCTATAAAACAGAAAAAGCGTGTCCATTCACAGGTTAGGAAAGATCTAATTGGCAAACTTTTAATTATATATGGTATGCAACCCGCGGTATTATTTTAAAAAAAATATTGGGGTATAGTTTTCTGGAGGCTCGCCATAAAGTTGACTCTCTGACCTATTTTTGTGCGATTAAAGCATGTTTGGGAGTTGTTTATAATTGGTTTAAATTAGAAACAGATAGAAATGAGTGATTGATAAGTGGGTACTAGGTAGTAGTTGTGGATCCTATGAAATGTATACTTAATTCAAGGATCGGATAAAAAGTAGTTTGATCAATTATAAATAGCTGCCAAACTTGCACTTTATCTAAAATGGATGGTTTCTGTATCAAATCATCTCAAATCTTTCATCTAAGATTATGTGGTTAACCTGAAGAACAAGGATATCAGCATTCATTATTTTCACGGCCAGGTTCTTTCCAGTTGACCTTCCCTTTTAAGATTGAACCATGAATGCTGAATTGCCTCTTTTGTTGCTTCAGGCTTTTTGTCCACTAGCTATTCCCAAACATATGCAAAGTCGGGAGCCAGTAGATTTAGTATATTTTCGTTGCTTTTGCATGATAACAAGATTCCTTTCTTTCAACAACATTGTTTATGAATCAGTTTTTTCTCCTCGTGATAGATTATTATTCTTTTCTGCAGTTTAATGATTTACAAGAGTTTTACTTGCAAAAGAGACGTCAATCAGCCAACCATTTATCCTCCCAAGAAAAGAATGATAAAAGTATTATTCACAGAGAAGGTTATAATGCTGGTCTAGCAGATGTTCAATCTGTTCTAAGCACATTCACACGATACAGGTAAGAGTCATCAATTTCTGTTTCACAGATTTCTTCCACTTGCATGCTTTTGATTTCTTTATTTCAATTTACATTCTCTTAATCTTATTCTGGAACAGTCGATTAAGGGTGATTGCTGAACTTAGGCATGGGGATCTCTTTCATTCCACCAACATTGTTTCAAGGTAAATTGGATCTTTGGATGGAAGTATAACCATTTATAGTAATTTTTGCAACCTGTTTGGAAACTCCAATACATGATCAGATCAGATTTGACTGTCCTTAATTTTGAAAATTCAAGTCTTTATATATATCTCTAGCTTGGCTAAATAGTTTTTATAAACTACTGGAAGATAGAGTGGAAAAACTTATCGTGAAATATAGGAGACACATTGCAGGACTCACCTGTATTTTGGCAGAAGTGAATCTATATCTTCTCCATTTCTACTCCTACTCAGAATGAGCTTGTACCCACTTTTCCTTGAAATCAGGTGGGACTGAATCTGGAAAGATTGAATTTTTGCTGCACTATACTATGATCACCAGATTGGCCTTTGTATATTCTAGAATGGAAAGAGGGAAGAGAAAGCTTACTCATAGAATACATTTGACAGAAATACAGTGCTGTAATATATGGTTTTCCATGAAAAAGAAGTTTTGATTTGATATTTTTCTTTTATCCAAGAACCTTTCTTAGGGATAAATGGATAATGAATAAATCATTTAATTTTTGCAGGTAGGCAGCGTCAAAATTCATCAATACCCATTAACCTACCTAAATTCACCAAGTATAATTAGTTTTGTGAGTTCTCGACTAAATCAGTGAGTTGTACAGTACTGGAGGTGGGGGGTACATTTTCTGACTTGCTCCTATAGAACCAAGGTCGAAAAGATTGAAAATATTAGTCATTCACAACCACTTATGAAGGATTCGAATTAAGGGTGTTGAGGGGAAAAAATTGTCAGAGGAATGCAGAGGAGAGTGTTTGACTGTCTGCAGTGGGGTGCAGTGCCCTGATGGAGAGAGTAATCAATTTTACCAATTTGCTCCTTGATAATAAAATTACAAACTACCGTGGAATGCTTTCACTCAACCCATTTATGATCAAACATGTTGAAACCCGTGTATAAATAGGTGGGTCACTTTTCTCCCATCACCTGATTACACCAACACAGACCCTATATTTACCTGATTGAGTACTGTAGATTGATTAGCAGTATAGATATGTTTGGAGGAGTTTTGACATGAAGTAATGATTTTGATGTTACTTAATGGGATACCACCTAAAGGGTAAATACATTTTTTATGGAGAAACAAATAGCTTGTGTACATTGTGGAAGTCAAGGGCAATGTGGACACTCCCTGAAAAAATTTTGTGCATGTATTATTAATTGATGTTTTACATCTTTTGAATTCACAATTTCTTTTGCATTTCAAATTTTAATTTGTATTATGTTACTGATTAAATGTTTTAAATACCTGATTAAATGTTTTAAATACCTAATTCTTATTGCAGCATAGAGTTTGATCGTGATGATGAGCTGTTTGCTACTGCTGGAGTTTCACGATGCATAAAAGTTTTTGACTTCTCTTCGGTAGTTTTTCACATTTTCTTTTCTACCAGCTTCCTCTTCTCCCTGATGGTCCTATCCTTATTTATGATTGCTTCAGTTTGGATTTTGAAATGAGATTATATATTGCAAGAAACTATTTGTTCCCCCATATGAAAGCAGTAATGAATATCTATACTAGATAAATATGGCAACATACTAATTTACAACTAATCACATTCCATAGATTTGGGAATCAAATCCCGGAACAAGAGAAGGAAATTCTCTTCTCTGTTCAGTGGGCATTGTCTTTCTCCACAATATTACGCATTTACTACATTATTGGAACTGCTAATTTCTTTTTGATTTAAATGTCTAGGCAGAGATTATTAACTGCCCCACCTTTATGACATTCATACATAATGTGCAATAGGAAACAGGATAACAAATTTTGGATGTGCAAGTTACAATCACCCATCATGAATGAGATGCTTGTCCTGAAAATTAAATATTGAACAGAATTCTGGGCATTGGTTGTGCAAACTAAACATAAAAGTGATGAGAAAAGTTATTAAGATCTCTATCCTTCCATCTAACCCAGCCTTAGTAGGAATAAGAGCTTGGCAAGAATACACTTACATTCGTATCTAAATATTTGATATCATGATCATTACAGAGGATTTTTTTTTTTTTTTTTGGTGCCTGAGCATAATCTGTATGGCCTTTATGTCTTAATATTTTAACTGCATTCTTGGAGATCGCCCCCCATTATATGCAGCTGATCAGAGTGCCCCACTGATACATTTTCTACAGCTCAACTGAGCAAAAAGGTGTTTTGAGCATTTTTGCTGTGGGCTGTTCTTTTACATGTATAATTGTTTTATGATGATATCTGGAGTTAGCACATGGTGATTGTGATTTCCTTATGACTGAAACTGAACCTCATTTTTATCAAGGAAATTGCCTGTTGATCTGCATAACGTGCGCTACACTTTTGCTTTCCAGGTTGTAAATGAACATACAGATGTGCATTGCCCTGTTGTGGAGATGTCAACACGGTCTAAGCTGAGCTGCTTGAGCTGGAACAAATATAGCAAAAACCTTATAGCTAGCAGCGATTATGAAGGAATAGTAACTATTTGGGATGTAACTACTAGACAGGTAAATCTGGGACAGCCATCAATGATAATTTTTGTTATCCAAATATAAAAACTGTAAACTTAAAGTTAACGGTAGTTGTCCAGATATGAGAATATATATATATATAAATTTCTTTTACCAATGCTAATAATATTATGGTATATTCAGAGTCTTATGGAATATGAGGAGCACGAGAAGCGTGCTTGGAGTGTAGATTTTTCACGAACTGAACCGTCAATGCTAGTTTCTGGTAGTGACGATTGTAAGGTACAGAAAGAACACTTTTCATTGCTCAACTTGAAATTGGACCTGTTATTTTGCCTAATTCTTGCTTAAAATTTTAGTGAAAGGAAATGCATGTTTACATATGAGCAGTTAGATCCACACCAATCAAAACTTGATAATTTCTTGTAGTGTACAAAGGTGTAACTTGTAAGTAAAGGTTTAGAGTTTGTAACTTTTACCATGTCTAATCTTTCTTAACAAAATTTATGTATTGTTTTCTTGTTTAGGTATATACTTAGGGAAGTTCAATAATTAACATTAGGTCTCAGATTGATGTCATTACAAATTTCATATTTTGAATAATATCTTCTTTAAAATTTTGTTTTATTTATATATATGAACAATGTGAACTTGATTTCATAATAACGGTGGAGTTTTTCTGCAAAAGGCTGAAAGAAGCATAAGTAACAACAATAGAGCTTCCTTTACATACATTAGCTTTGGCTGCTCGCCTTCTCCTGCAAAATGATCCAGTTACTGAATGCTTTCTTAAAGTAATTATATTTGGCATCAAATATACAAACTTCTTCCCACATATTTCATGTCTCTTAATAGGTTATAAATGTGAGACTACAGTTATCATCCCCATACATTCATCTAGGTGCCAGCAACGTAGTGTAGGCGGCACTGGTGGTTGTTAGTTGTAGATTTGGTGTCCTTGTCAACAAGCTAAGTCTATTCCCAGTAATTGGGTCGACGACATGAATATTTGTTGCTACTCTATAACCTAATGAAAACGTCCAATTAATCAAATCTTTTGTAATCAGGTCATGTCGATTTTTTTTGTTTACCTCATTCACTAATCTGTTACTGGGGTCCCTTGACTTGCTTTAAACATTAATCTGAATCACAACTTTTTTCATGCTTTTTATTTGGTAATGACTCGTATGATACACTGGGTAGGGACTGGACAATATGAATATGATTTATCCATAACTGAGACAAGGCCATTTAGGGGGTGGGGGGATTAGGATACAAAAACAACAAAGAAATATTTATAAATAAATTTTGTGTCAGCTAGATCAATCTCAGGATACAAAATTAAAAATGCTAGTAGGTTCAGTTGTTGGCCTAGAGGCTTTAGTTCTATTCTTCCATGTCTTCATTGTTCCACTTCATGTCAAGATTTTTTAGTTTATATCTACAGTTAAACCTCGATAAAATAAT
>CAIGRN010033903.1:0-26589 GCA_903798345.1 Fraxinus anomala
TCGCTAAATGAATATTTTTTTTCGGTCCCGAGAGTATTACTTTATCGATGTTTAACTGTATATGGCACGAGGTTCTCTTACACATTGGAGTTAGCCTGCCTAGCCATTTTTGTTATAGTCTCACTTGAAAGAAATTCTTATATGGCGTGTTTGTTAGGTTGAAATTTAGTTGTTTATTCAAAGGTTGCATGTGTGAGTTTATTGATAGCTCGCACACCCATGCCTGGAGCCTTGTGATTTGGCCTTTACCTGCAATTGTTTATAGAATCTTTTAATGTATTCACAATCAAAAGATTAAAAATCTTTAATGTTAAACATAAGCTTAATTATCCAATTTTTGTCAATATTATCAAAATCTAACTGGATTGTTTAGTTTGACCTTGACTGGAAAAAATTGAATTTGATTTGAAATATAAATATAATTGATTACAAAAAATTGAGCATTTAGAAAAGCGTAGCAAACTGTAAAGGGTCTGTTTGATTGCAATGATGAAATTTGGGTGTAAAGAAAATAAATTTCAGGGAATTGAATTGTCTAGAATTCATTTTACTGAGAATTGTCAATTAATTGTGTTTGATTAGTATAATTTTTCACAAGAAAAATGTTGAAATTTTGGATATTTTGATGTTCGTTTGATTTTGTTTTTCATGAAAATTGTCCATTAAAAGTTTTTTTAATAATTGTCCATAAAATTTGTTTTCATTGAAAAAAAAAAAAAAACCCTGGAAAGCTTCAATTCCCACCAAAAGTGGTGAAAAAACCAATTCCTCAAAAACAAGAAAAAGCCAACCATGTGAGGTTTCATTGGAAAACAAATCTCATGGAATATTTTACCTATCAAACTTGACAAAGAGTGGTTTCAACTTTTTATATAAGATTGAAAGTACTTTTTATCGTGGATAGTTTGGACCGGATATACACTTAATAACTCTATCTATCGACTCGAAAACCTCATTAATTAGTTGCCGAAGGTTCCCATAATACATGAAAAGCTTTTAGGAGGTTTAATAACCGTACCGGTAATTATAACACTCGTAATTGTGTATCCAGATCTAAGCTCCCCACCGTAATCTAGGAAAATAACAAGAACTCTTTACTAGGCAAGGATGTGTATATGGTATTTGAGGGTCAACACTTAAAGGAAATCGAAATGTTTTAGTTCTTTCATTTGCTCTCCTTCCCCTCATATCATTATACAAGATGGAGAATCGATAGACCTCTTCCCACTTGTTCCGGCTTTGATCCGACCTCAAGATACATGTGTAAAT
Source organism: Fraxinus anomala (assembly GCA_903798345.1). Taxonomy (NCBI): domain Eukaryota; kingdom Viridiplantae; phylum Streptophyta; class Magnoliopsida; order Lamiales; family Oleaceae; genus Fraxinus; species Fraxinus anomala. The sequence continues at coordinate 1,270 of CAIGRN010033903.1, forward strand.
TTAATTTAATTTTTTTTTATTACTATTGGGACGGAGACTTTAGGACATTGATTTTTACAAGGATAATTCTATTTGTACTGAATGGGGGGTTATCGAAAATGTGCCACCCTCTCACATGAGCGCGCGGCCCGCGTGAATAAAAAAAAATTTCAAATGTATGGTCCCCACACCCTATCGTTCGTGTATGTAAAAGATTGTAAAAAAGATAGTGTACATGTAGCATAACCCTTTTTACAATACGGTTGTTGAGAATTCCCAACTCATTTGTATCTATATCTTATTTTGGGATTAAAAAAGGTTGATTCAAAAGCCCAAAACCAAATCAAATCGATCAAGCAAAAATCAAATTAAACAAACTAATAAGCTGCTTGACCCGGGTGAAAATCCCGGGTCAAACCCTATTTATATTTTTTCCATCTACCTTCTATATCAAATTCACGATCATTTAAATTATATAAAATAATCATAAATTATTTTACATCAGCAAAATCGAATGTCAAAGAATGAATTATAAAGCCGACTTCAAACTTATTAAGAATTGACGTTGGTGATGGCATTGTATCTTAATCGATATAAATAATAACGAGGGAATGTCATAATATTGGAATTAATGAATCGTAATGAATTTCAACTAACTTATTAGTTATAATAATAAATAAAAAAAACAATGAGGATGATGTTGGGACCTTTATACAGTTGGTTCGTGTCTACTATTTTGTTGCTTTGTTTCCACAGCCACAAACTCAAGAATTAAAGCCCCACACACCCGACATTGTAGATAGACGAGTACTCTCCATCTTAATCTATACTGACATACGCACACGCACGCATGCATGCATACATTACATTATAACGTGATCGACAAGTTATTGCCTTGTCTCATCACAACATGGCATTTGGGATGCTGATGCTGCTTCTCTGTCTTTGAAGGGAACATTGAGCTTTAGTGATAAGGGTCTTTTCTATGGCCATAATGCACCTTGGACTTCGAGGTTTACGAAATGGCGATAAAGCTCTAGTCGGAACTAAAATAAGTTAAAATGTTATATTTGTACTGTTTAATCGTATTTAATATTGTGTATCAAACATGAAAGGTTTATAGAATTTCTTTGTTAATTCGATGATATAATTGAGTTATATCCGGTATTGATAGCTACTTCGTGAACAATCAACCCATTGAACCATAGAAAATGAATAGCTTTGATCTAAACTTGGTGATCCTAAAAGGAACTAACGAGTTTATCAAGTTGCACGTGTTTGTTTGTAATAGTTCATCGACTGATGAGCTATAGAATAGGCCAAGTAACTTTGATAGGCATGTAAGAATAAATCGATGGTTGTGTTACCTTGATAATTAATGTATCATATCGGAGGGATACTTTAGGCGACTCTTACAAGTTCAAAGCTAGAAGAGTTACGATATGTTAGATATTATCATAATAGATGGTACTAGCAAAAATATATGGAGTTACGATAGTAGAAATAAAAACGAAAAGGATGAATAAATTCAAATAAATTATTTATTTTTAAAATCTCAATGATTATTTCCGTAAGTAAATAACATCATGTCAAGTACCACTTTATATAATGATGCCATAGTTGCCTTTCATGGTCTAGAAAAGTAAGTATTAATTAGCTCCAAAGCATAAAAAGTATACAGATATGATTTTCTTCCAGATTTTGCAATTATGAGTCACAAATTCTAGCTGGGTTAGAATGTTTTTTAGACCACGATCGGATTCTCCATGGCCTTTTTAAATAAATCGTAAAATCGAGGAATTAAAGGTAATATATAGTTTTTGTTTGGTAAATTTATAAATAGTTTATTAATAGGAATAGTAAGGGAAATTGTAGTCAATATGATTAAACGTGTGAATAATAATGAATAATAGTTACGAATACGTAGTTAAAATAAGTGTTTGATTTGAAAGGAAAAAGATGCATATTCATTTAGAAGGGACCTGGATGGACTATGTCAGAAAAGTTGTGGGACCAGAAAACAATGAATTATTGAATAATTTTAGAAGTACAAGGTACATGATTGAAAATAATTATTAAGAAAATATTAATTTTTTCTACATGTTATCCGATTCATTAATCAAAAAATGTGGACAAAGAAAAATATAAATATTGCACACCATGGTCCCCAATCTATGTTCTAGTAAAAGTTAATCCTCAATCTTTTATTATAGTTGAAGGACTACTTTTTAATTTGAAATTTATCTAAATTTGTGTTGAATCACCACGCAATCCTCATTTATCTATGAAGCTATAAGTGTTGCTCCAAATATATGTTTTCGTGATGTTCGCATCATACCGTTGCACAAATTTTTCCATCACTGCTAATTGATTTTATTATTATAGTAAAATATTCCAAATTAACTTGCTATTAGACCAATTTGTTACAAACTTACAAGGTTTATTCTACTGGCCTGTACAAGTAGCACTGCTCAACTTTTAATAGTTGTCAAAACTAATCCGCACCTGATCACTCGTTTAGAAAAGCTGAAAGCTAGTCAAATTATATGTTTTAAATAGTGAAAACAATTAAAATTATTGAAGAACTGGCCGATTTTGATGCCTAAATTTTGTATTTATTTAATTAGCTAACCTCAATTTTATCTCGAATTGATCATTTAGCGCTTGAACCTTTATATTTTCTACATCAATGCTTGGTCTAATATTTAGCCCTTGTTTGACATTTATTTTTTAAAATTCATTTTTTTGTAAATATATTTTATGAAATTCATAAATTTTATCAACTTTTCAATTATATTTATCAATTTTTATCAAAATTTACTAAAAATTTGATTTTTAGACAAACCAAATAGAAGCTTAAAACCTTCCTCAGTATTAAGTCAATAGGTAGAGGATCAATAAGTGCAATTTTCCAAAAAAAAAAGTACTACGAGAAAGAAAAACTGAAAAAGTAGCTTTTGAGTTTTGACCCCAACACCCCCTCCAATTCTGATTCGCCTAAATAGTCCTTGAAATGGGGTCCCATCCAATTTTTATATTAATATTGGAAACATCTATGTCTCTCTCTCCTCCACTTGTTCGTTGTTGTCACAGGTACAAAACCGACAAGAAACAGGTCATGAGAGAGATAGAGCTCTCTTTCTTCATCCCCCTTTTTCTCTGCCGAAGGCCCAAAGCTAAGCCCTTCTCATGCTTGATTAGGTGCTTTTCTTATTCCTGTTCTTTCAAGTTCTGTTCTTTTCCGGGTTCTTGTAGTTTATAGGTACGTGGCCTTTTAGGTTTCAAGATTCTCTTTTTGGGTTGTTTATACTCTTTGATTGTGGATCTGTCTTGGGAATTGCATAATTATTGTGGGTTTTGTATCAAGATTTGATTTTTGTACAATTTTGCCATTACTTGGTCTCTGATTACCTGTTCTATGAATATATATGAAATTATTATGAAACTGCCATCTTTACTTTTTTGGGTGGCCCTTGATTCCTGCATCTACTTTTTTTTCCCAAATTCTCTTTTTTCAGGTTTTCTGGAAGTGATTTTGATTTTTAATTCTTTAATATCTTATGTTGAGAAAAGTGTTTGTGTGACGTTGTGTGGTTGACCAGAATTCTCCACTTGTGCAGTCTCCCATCTCTTTTTTGTAGACCACTTTGTTGTTATTTCCTCTCTTCTTTTTCACACGAGATGTGATAAAAGGAGCTTTTCGAATGTATGGTGAGCTTGAACTTTTTTTTTCCCCCTCAGAGATTCAACTTTGATTAATTTGTTGCAATTTCCATATATTTGAAAATTCTGATCTATGATAATCTTCATCACTGATTGATTCCACGATTTAGATGTGATTCTGGCATTCACTTAATTTGAATTTTCGCGTCAAATTGCTCAATACAACTTTGGTAGTTCTCGTTTCACTTAATTAGCGAATCTGAATTGTCAAATCAGAAATGCCCTTTGTTATACTGGTTATTGTTTCAATTTTTAACATGTTTGTTATTTGGCAGCGTTGATGGTGAATAAACGGTTTGACGTTAATCAAAAAGACATCATGGATCAATATTTTCTCGGATTTAGTTAAAAGCGAAGTGAATTTCTCTCTTTGATGGCCTCAAAAACTGGTGATAGGTTTTCTCAAGAAATGCAACAAAAAGGTAATGGTGTTCAGCAAGAAGTCGAGGCAAATGACTGCAAAAATGTGTCTTCAATTGATTCTAAAGTGTCTGCAAACTTGTCGTGTGGAAAATCTGATTCAAATATCTCTTCGGCCTATATTGAGCAAGTGTCAACGGCTGTAGATTCGGAAGTAAATGAGATTAGCTCGCAAGAAAGTTCTGTTGATCAAGGAAAGAAAACAAATGAGCACAGAAGCGTGAAAAATAGTTCAGTGTCGGCAAATGTTAGTGACGGTGGTGATCATGCCAATTTTGTCGAGAGCGGAAAGAACAGTACACGTCGAGGAAGCACGGGCAGTGATGTAAGTGACGAGAGCACATGTAGCAGTTTTAACAGCAGTGTCAGCAAACCCCACAAAGCAAATGATTCAAGATGGGAAGCCATCCAAGCAGTCCGATCCAGAGATGGTGTCTTAGGTTTGACTCATTTCAGACTGTTGAAGAGATTAGGCTGTGGAGATATTGGGAGTGTTTATTTGGCCGAGTTGAGTGGAACGACATGCTACTTCGCCATGAAAGTCATGGACAAAGCATCCCTCGCAGGTCGTAAGAAGCTTCTCCGTGCTCAGACGGAAAGGGAGATATTACAGTCCCTGGATCATCCCTTCCTTCCAAGTCTCTACACCCACTTTGAAACTGACAAGTTTTCGTGTCTGGTTATGGAATTCTGCCCTGGAGGAGACCTACACAGTCTTAGACAGAGGCAGCCGGGAAAGTATTTTTCCGAACAAGCAGTAAAGTATGACTTTTTTCCAAACTATATCTAAAGTTATCTAAAGTTTAATAGGAAAACTTCAATGATCCTTTTTTTTTTTTTAATAATCTGTATTCTTGAAAATATCTGAAATACATACCCAAACTTTCTTTTTAAAATCATAGTTGTCAAATTTATACTTCTGGCTTATATATCTCAATATTATTTTGAAGTTTAAAGCATCAAGTGTTTTGTAGTGCATCAAAATAAATATTACGACTCCCACCATATTTTTCTCGTAGAATTGTCATTGTCTTCCTCTCTCCAAGTATCAGATGTTATAATCACTTCTCTGCTTCCAGTTCTTATATAAACTCATTTTCTAAACTGAAATCTCTCTTTTATTTTCAAATTTTTGATCTCATGACGCTGCAACTTCAGAGACCAGGGAAATAAGCTGTGATGCATTACTAAAACTTTGTCATCCCATTATCTTGTAAAGTTCTCAATTTGTAACTTGAATCTTCGCAAAATTGTCTCTGCAAAGTTTGCAAAATTGTCTTCTATCAAGTTCCCCAATTACATATATACCAGCAATCTGTTTCATTACACATGATATAAATGATCTCAGTACAAACTTATGCCTCTTCTTTCAGTCAAAATTCCAGTTTGTTCAATAATTTTAACTCTGTGAAATGTTGTACAGGCTTGTAATATTTTTCTCTGTTTCCATATGGTCCGACATCCTTATGAAATTCATATCTTAGTCATTTAATAAGCTTCTCGTACTATCAGGTCATTAAGGATCCAAAATGTAACAGTCATTTCAGGCGTGAAATTGTATTGGTTTGTTCATGTTAAGTGAAATAAGGACAAGCCATCCTTGGGTTAATCTCTTACTGTGTGATAAAATCCAATTTGTGCTTCACAAAAAAAAAAAAAAAAAAAAATGATTTGTAGAAATAGGGACAACAAATCAATTATTAATAATACCTTAAATATTAGAAGAGAACTAGATATAATGCCATCTTGTGGTCATCTTTGATCTAATGAGTACCTTTCATCTGAAATTTTCGTTATTAACATAGAAGTCTATCGTGGATCGAATGCACTTGACATTTCTTATTTTCATTTTCTTGGTGGCAGATTCTATGTGGCAGAAGTCCTGCTAGCTCTGGAATATTTACACATGCTTGGGATTGTATATCGTGACCTTAAGCCAGAAAACGTCCTAGTGAGGGAAGATGGACATATAATGCTCTCAGATTTCGATCTTTCACTTCGTTGTATTGTCAGCCCAACATTGGTCAAAACCTCATCATTGGAATCTGAGACCCTGCGTAAAAATTCTGTCTATTGCGTCCAGCCTGCTTGCATTGAACCTGCCTGCATTCAGCCATCGTGTGTGGTTCCAACATCATGCTTCTCTCCTCGCCTCTTTTCAAGAAAATCCAAAAAGGATGGGAAGCCCAAAAATGAAATTGGAAACCAAGTTAGCCCATTACCTGAGCTGATGGCTGAACCAACCAATGCTCGGTCAATGTCATTCGTGGGAACTCATGAATACCTGGCACCTGAAATCATCAAAGGTGAAGGTCATGGAAGTGCAGTGGATTGGTGGACTTTTGGGATTTTTCTATATGAACTTTTGTTTGGCAAAACTCCGTTTAAAGGATCTGGCAATCGAGCCACATTGTTTAATGTTGTCGGACAACCTCTCAGATTTCCAGAATCACCCATTGTTAGTTTTGCCGCGAGGGATTTGATCAGGGGTTTGCTTGTGAAAGAACCACAACACAGATTAGCTTATAAAAGAGGTGCAACTGAGATTAAGCAGCACCCTTTCTTCGAGGGAGTTAATTGGGCATTGACACGTTGTGCTACCCCTCCCGAGATTCCAAAACCTGTCGAGTTTGAACAGTTACCTGTTCTGGCAGCAATAAAAAACGAGAAAACTGCTCTTCCCGTAGCCAGCCCAGATAAAAAAAGTGATAAATATCTAGAGTTCGATTTCTTCTAGGTAATAATGGTGTTATTGGAATCTTTCTGGGTTGTGCTCCGTCTACTATTATTCTGTACCTTCTTCTTTTAACAACGTGAAGGTCAGAAAATTGTGCAGGCTTCTTGCTGCCTGTACGAGTCAATAAGCCTATCTATGAATGCTTGGAAGGGGTCTCGGGGAGGTCCTTGGTTACAATACTATCTCTTTGTTCAATTAAATAGAACTTTTCCGTTCATGGAAGTTTCAGAATACGGAATTCAAACACATGAAACAAGTTTGTGATATTAGTAGGTTCATTTGCATTGCATTGCATTTGGCCACCGGATGAACTTCACTATTAGGAGTGTTTTGTACAATTTCTTGAAGATATTCTTGAATTTAAGACATTGTAGGGCCTAAGATTAGATGCACCCCTCAAGTTGGTAGCCTCTCTATCTGTATTCTGGTGTATATGTATGTGCTGACACTAAAACCAGTCATGTCGTCATTTGTTGTACTTTTGGTTTATACCAGAAGGATAATCCAAGCATTTTATGTTTTTCTAATAATCTATGTTGTCCCATTTCTAGTTGATTCTTTTTTCATTCTCTTCTTGTGGAGAAATCCTCTGAATGTCATATAGTTGATGACATTGTGTTGCATCTTAGATATGTAGATATGTGAACTGAATTGCGTGGTGAAAAGGAATTCGTGTATTAATCTTAAATATATTGAGAACTAGTAGTTTGTTGTTTAGTACGTGTGCGGGACGAGGAAGAAATTTACACGGAACACAAATGTGAAGAAAAAATAGAAGGAAAACTATTCGTGGAGATGGTCATTGTAGGTTGCTGGTTTTCGCATACAGAAAGTATAGTTGCGTTTATCATTTGAGATTAACCTTAACAATAAGTTCTGACAATTAGGACATAAAATTTAATATTAAAACATTATTTTATCAAACCCAACAATATCTTAAAATCTCTAAATCATCACTTCTATCCAAAGAGAAGAAAAAGGAAAGTAATTTAAGAGAGAGAGTTAATAAAGTTAAATGTCGAATTAAACACGAGGAAGAAAAACCCACAAAATTTGCCTCAAAACCCTGTACAGTCTTACCATAGACATCTCGATAAAGCATGTTTCGCAAGCTGGAGTAAACGAAACTGGCCGATATTACAAAAAATAGAATTTATGTTTTGTACACAATAAGTTCTGACATTTCTTTTTTCCACATGGAAACAAACATGCTAGATTCAAAACCCTGCAATCGCAGCCAAACTATTCCTTTCTCGAATGGAGGAATTGCAAACTATTCTTTAGTCGAACATAAAAAAATCTTTGGCAGCAGATAAAGCTCTTCAATATCAATCAGCAAATGAGCCTGAAAGTGAGATTAATTCTTACTGCTGCTGCTTTAACACGTTTAGGCACTGAGTGGACCCAATCCCTTTGGGTGTAGCCTCGCATTACCAGAAGCGAGCCATGCTTTAACACGAATGAACGTTGGTCTGAATCATTATTTTTCTTTGTCCGCTTGCTGGGAGCGCCCCCATTTTCTTTAGCTGGCATAAAGCAAAAAAAAATAATAAATGACCATTATAATATGAACAGATTTATGTCGTTGCAACTGAAATTGTTCCTAAATCCAGTCATGGGCACTACATCTTTTTAACCAAAGTAACTTTTTTTAATATAAAAAGTAAGAGAAAAGGTAATATATCCTAACTTGTTTGGGAGCAACGAACATGCTCATAGTCAAACCCAAAGGATAAGTTGGTTGATCATACCGTGAACTGTTGTTTTACCGGGTTTCTTCTTTAAGAAGAAATCTCGTTCACATCCAAATGAAACCGAAGCAATTTCTGGAGTTGGTCCATAAAGTTTCTCATCATCAGCATGCCAACCAACATGGTCGTTGCCTCCTTTATACCTATTTAACAGTAAGCTATTGAACTTACTTCCGGGAAGCGCTTTATGGACCTACAAAGCAACATTTATATGGAAGAGTTAAACGTCCCAGACCTTCACATAACCTAAGATTTGGTGCATGTAAAATTACGAGAAAGCCACCTCACCAAATACAAGATCTCCTTAAGGGGAGGAAATTCATCCCAAGAATATGCACGAGGCTGATACCCACTATAAACTAGGTCCGGAAATCCTTCACTTGCAACATAACACGTATCTCTGGGCTGTACAAAGGAATTTATAGGAAATTAACAATATGTTCTTCACAGAAGCAATATCAAAGATAACAAAATGGGGATAAAAGACTAATTTGATATCAGAAAGGATAACATGACTAATTTTATTTATTTAATTTAAGCTGAATAGCTTGGAGCTTAGTCTAAGATGCTTTAGGCTACTAAATATAACATCTTTATATTTTATAATTGCTTACCGTGGCTTATGTGAAACTAAAATAACCTATTAGCTTTAAGCAAAAACTAAGCTTCACAATATGTTCCCCTAAGTTTTCCCCCTCGCAACACATTTCACCTGATCCTATGACCATTTCTCTTCCTTTGCCAATTACACGTTCCCTCATCCTCACGCCTGCAGTTGGTTCCCTTTCCATTACACTTTGTTGTGAGAGAATAAAGAACAATTCCTTTACAATATCACCAATTACATAGCGAAGGTAAGGGACTGGCGCTGATCCATTCTTCAAAATTGCATTAGAAGCATAGAATCCATATTTAATTTTCTTAAGAACACATACATATGTAACCCCATGTGGCATCCATTCTCCCAAAAATTTATTTTCTTATATTTATCATTATTTATAAAATGATTCCAATGGAATTTTTCTTATATATTTATCATTATTTATAAAATGATTCCAATGGAATTTTTCTTATCAAACAGAGAGTGCCATGGATATAATGCTAAATATTCCATGTAAAATACACACCTGTTCCACAATATTCTAACAAAAAGTCACCAATTATATATATTTTTTTAATTAATCATTCGATTCCCCTGAATTTTTCTAGTTTTATTATACATTACATGGCGCACATTATTTTCTTCCAAAATTAACCAAAAAAATCCACTCAGACATAAATCGTCTAGAAATTTACTCAAAACAGTAAATCGGAGACAACTATACAAATATAAATAGGAAAAACTTTGCGAGAATATATACAAGTACACTGTAGAGAAAGAAAAACGGGAGAGCAGGACCTGGATACAGGAGCGTCCGAATACACGGACTGTGGGTCTGGTCCATGGGATGTTCTCATCAAGGTAATGGAAATAATCCCAGGAATCTTGGTAAGACAGGAATTTTGGCTTGTACAGAACTTGGCTTCCATTTCCTAAATCTATCATTGTCATTCCATTTGTTTTCTCTACTGTTGATTCTTCCGGGTCTGGGTTTGGATCCGGATGTGTATCCGAATGGTTAGCCGGTTCACCTGTTGTTTTCAGCTTCAACATGCGCGTAATCATTTTGCGGTTTGAGAGAGAGAGAAGTGGAAAGAAAATATTAAAAGGCCTTAATAATTCTAATTTCTAATTGTTACCGGGGTTGGACTATGCTCCCCAACCTTTTTACAAATGCCATTATGCTCCCCAACCTTTTTACAAATCTACTACTTCCACTTGATCAAAATCGTTATCTAGAATGATTGAATATTGAGTAATTTTCACGTGACTTAAAATTGAAAAAAAAAAAAAAAAACCTTTCAAATCTCTTAACATTTCTCTTCAATTCAACTTAAAATCGTGTTCGACGGTACAATCACCTAATGATCCAAATTTACATATTTAAATAGACAGGGAACTCAAAACCTCATTTTTTAAGGTTGGAAGGCTCATAATCACCACGCTTATTCCCTGATGTATATATATTCACAAATTTCCAAGAATGACGTGAACAAATTTCATCAGTGTATATCGACCCCTAGAGAATATATTTGAATAGTAAACTGTACACTACAGCAAGGTTAGGAAAGAAGTTAGAATTTCGTTCATTGAAGCTAAACACAATTCCTAGTTATTGCAAGAACCAAACACTTTCAAGAAACATTAAAATGCTGTTGGAACCCAAAGCGACAGTAAAACAATATGCACTAACATGACCTTGACCAAAATACAAAATACAAAAGAGAAATCTAAGTTATAACGATGACCCAAGATACAGTAGATACAGTAGAATGTGCGACGTATTGTAACTTTACATGAAACCTAAGAAGAAACAAAACATTTACTCAATTGCTCCCAATTAGCACTGCCCATGTCCTCATCTTTGTGTCCTCCATGCTACTACATCTCTACTGTGTCCTATAATTTACTGAAGTCCGAAGGGAAACATTACATATATCCAACAGGGTCAACTAGGGATCCCAAGGGATACAATTTTTACCCTAATCATCTTTTATCAAGAAAGATTACTCTATGTTGTCATCTAATGTCAGCTTCTCAGTACTGCACCAATTTGGATCATTGCATTGTGAACACCAAGTGTGTTGCAGTTAAAATTTACACCCTATGTCTTCATTGCAGAAGTATTTGCCTTTAAACTTATTTCCCTACTCGGTGCTTCCATGTGCTCTGCAATAAACAAAAACATCATGAGTATGCAGAAATCACTTGTATCAACAATGAATATAAATAGTATGAAGTGCAAGGCCAGTGTGAGTACAAGAGGCTCATCATCAGAAAACTCCGCAAGGAGAAAAGCAGAAGGTGGAGTCCCCCTTCCAGGTTTATTTGACGCATGTGAATGACTATTAATGTCATCAAATTGACTGCCTTGAGAATCTGATTCTAGCATTTCTTCTTCTTTGGATTCTGCAGCATTACTTGAGACATCCTCAGCATCTTCCATTTGTTTCTCCTCCGAAACTGACCCCTCATCTTTGTCAGAATGCTCTTCATCAGCTGAACTCTTTTCAAATATTTCATTTGGTTCCTCTGAATTGTCAAGAGGAGAAGAGTTAACAGCACACCTATTTATACTGCTCTTGGTAAGAAAAAGTGTAAATAGAAAAGACAAATTAGAAGCACTTTTTAAATTTAAAGCAACTTCCAACCTCGGAGATCTTGAAATGGAAATTTCACAGCTATTCGCAACAAATGATTTACATGTCGAGGTAACAGAACATGAGATTTCATTATACGTTTTGGAAATCAGTGAGTATTTGGAGATTTCAGCTTACAATTACCGGCTTCAGTTAATGGTTAATGGTTTAAATGTTTATTGTCTTGACAATAATCTTACTACAAAATAAAATGTAAAATATCACAACATAAAAAATAGACTAATTAAATCTTTCATGGAGAATCTTGTTTCCAAATGATTACGTCCCAAGCCAAGTTTGAAATCTGGTTTGTATTTATACAAGTAAATAAGAACGAGTGGTGTATGGTTCACTTGGCAAGTAAACTCAACCTCTGGGTTTTGCTGTAATGTCCAGCTGAATAGTTTATGAAATGGATATAACAAAACCATTCTGTCAGAAAATCTATGGCCTATTTAAAGAATGGCAAAATGTAGTGAAAGGAAAAAAAAAAAAAAAAAAAAAAAAAAAAACAGGAAANCATCTTTTGATTTTACCATCAGAAAGCAGTACATATAACTAGAATTCTTAATTCAAAAGAAACAAAATGTAAAAATAAAATCTTTCACCTGATTCCACATAATCAAGACTGGACTTTGTGGAAGATTCAGGTTGTGTAACAACTGGGCTTCCCCCCCTCTTGGCAGAGGATTTACTCTTCAATACACCCTTAAGTATCTGCTCCACTCTCTCTTTCGTAGATCGCTTCCTTCTTGTTTGAGATGGTGGGGATCTGCCAGTCAATGCTGTACATAAGCTGATGATGAACCAAAAACAAAAATATTTCAAGCTCGATTGGATCGCAACAGCTGACTTACACTGTAGACATTTTTTTATCTTCTCTAGAGCTTCCTATGGACTTTCGTTTATTCCCAGATGATCTGCAAAGTTAATGAAAAGATAAATTTCCCGCATAGCTTTCTATGCTAATGCAACAGGCGTGTGAAGAGAAATAAACAATTAAGTAAATGAACATTACAAAAAATACATGTGATGATAATAAATCGCTTTTCTACAACTATGGACACGACCATGATTTGAGAAGATGCAGTTTTCTATGTATTGCCTCTGTTTGGGATTCATTTTCTTCTCCTTAAATTATACTTTTCAAAATCAAATATTAATTTTAAAAATACATTTCATACGGACCCATAAGTACTATAAACTTAACAACCACTCTTTTTTTTTTTTTTTTTTAAAACTAGAATGATCCGAGCCATAGAATATCTCAATTCTGACATAAGGTACTTGATCGAATGAACTTGATGAAAAAGGGATATGATAAATAATTGGAGAATAAAATAGGCCTTTTGAGGTTTTAGCAACAAAAAATGAAAACCAAACAGAGGCATCAACTAATCAAGCATTTGACTACACTTTTGTTGAAGAGAATGACAGCAAGTGTATATGCTAAATGGCAGTTCAAGAAAANAGCAAGTGTATATGCTAAATGGCAGTTCAAGAAAATTTTGATCCATCAAGCCAGAATTTTAGCCCCCTATTTGGGCTCCATTAAAATGAGATTTTGGGGGAAAATGTGTTTTGGAATAGTGATTATTTGCAGAATGTGGGGTTAAAAATAAGAAAAGAGTTTTGGGTTTACGTGTAATATCATTTTATAAGAGAATGTGTGGCTGAAAACGAGTTTTGGAAAAATGCATTTTTTGAGAAAACGAAGCCCAAACAGAGGCTTAATGTTCAAGGAAAATGAGCTCCCAATTAGATTTGTTCAGATACATCTGGGGGCTTCAGCAAATCGTAAAATATGCCCTACTATATGTAGCTTGGGGGGGCATTATATGACAGCAGCACTTACACTCCTTTAGGATGGGAACCCTTCAACGTATTTGACCACTGCAAATGGTGTTGAAAACCTCGTTAGATCTTAAGCCACAATATTTACTCTAATGACAAACCAGGAAATAGTACACTTTCATGGAAAAATAATTGAAAAATTAGACCTTCACAGCTTTTACAGCTTTTTGGCCGTGGTCAACAAGCTCCCAGCGTTCCTTGTCTAATCGTAGAACTTCCACATCCCCATCATCATACAATATCTTTGCAACAAATTAATTAGTAAAATTTACAACACTGAACAATGAGAAAGCTATCTAGGATAAAATTGGCAAACAATTTACTATAGTACTATGATGGAAAATGACCCAGCAAATTGCAGCTTACCATGTGCTTAACTTCCACATCCCCATCATACAATATCTTTGCAACAAATTAATTAGAAAAATTTACAACAAAGTGAACAATGAGAAAGCTATCTAAGATAAAATTGGCAAACAATTTACTATAGTACTATGATGGAAAATGAGCCAGCAAATTGCAGCTTACCACGTGCTTCTTTTTCTGGGAATCAAAAGACTTCACAATACCTTCGTAGAACCTGTAAAGTTTGAGAGTTTAGGAGATCCTAAAGCAGCATATTCAGCATAGAAAGAGAAAACATATGATAAATAAAATTCTTATTTGTAGTCGGTAAAATTGTAGATTATATCAATGTTAAAATGCAGGATCAGTATCAAAAGATAATGGATAGATAGACAGACTGACTTTTTGGATAGAGAGTTCTTTAGGAGGCGATCTTGTAAAGTGAAGGTCAACAACGTATCACACCGAGGGAAGTCTTTTACTGAAGGTTCAGTGAAGCATAATTACTGAAGTCAGAAAGATCTCCTTAACATTTGCAGCCCCATTAGAAAGAAAATGAAACAAAAAAAGAAAGAGACAAATTAGGGACTTTGGTCATTTTACATGGCTTGATATTACACCTTTCTTGGATCCAAAATTTCAAAGAATGGGCTTGGTGGGAGTAATTTTTGAGATATATTCTAAAGCATACTGGTACGAAGAATGATCTGACGCTCAAAGAAAGTACATCCAATATCTGAAACTCCCAATCAATCACTCACTTTTTATCTGATGGCCACCAAACTTTTATTATGCAACCAATCAAGTCCGCCATGGAAATTCCATTGTCCCTCAATGTGCTCTAAAGAACAAAGGGAACTAGCATCAAAACTGAGTCATATTCAAGAAAATAGAACTTGCGAGGAAAAATCATGCAACTAGTGGTAGTGGTGGTGGTGGTGAGGAAAAATCATGCATCTAGTGGTGGTGGTGGTGGTGGTGGTAGTAGTAGTAGTAGTTATGTTAATAATAATAATAATAATAATAATAATAATAATAATAATAATAATAATAATAATAATAATAATAATAAAGCTTATGACAGTTCTTGCATTATGAGATAACGTGAGATTTAGATATTGTGAAAGCAAGTCAATTGAATCTCAATTTTTCATTACAAGATAATGTAGTTTTCAAAATGCATACATGTTACCATGTACTCCTATAAACATGTTTAATAAGCTGACCTTAGCCAACTCAGCAACATTTTTCTGTTTTCTCTTCTTCGTAGATCCCAATTTGGGATTACCGATTGAAAGTTTGCTATCAGCTTCCATCACTTTCTTCTTCTGTGGCATTGGAAGAGAAATAAAAAAAGACACATATAATCATCAATAGAACTTCTTATGTGGCTATCAAATTTATATATGGAATCATTTACCTTAACATCATGGTTGGAACGATGATGTGCCTCACCATGATCACTATCAGAGTGTTTCCTTTTCTGATTTGCGGAGCCAGATTTCTTCCTAATACATGAGACCAACAAGTCCGACTCTGCAGGTTCAGTAATATTTTCTTGAATAAATTCATCTTCTGAACCAATTTGAAATTCATCATTCATTTCAGTAAAATCAACTGTGATTGCCTCCTGAATTTCATCATCAACTGGCATTGTATTACTCTTTGAAGTAACCTTTGAGGCAGAGAACGTTTGACCCTGAGCAGATGATGACCTCCTCCGTTTTGGTAAGGGAACACCTGTTGATTCACTACAGACCTTTTTCCTCTTCTGAGCCTTACTATCACTTCTATATTTTTTATTAACATATTCATGGCCATTGCTTGATTCAAACTTTCTGGTTATGCCTAAACTATCTGAACTTATTTCCTTCACCATTTTCAAAATATCATCATCATTTTCATTTTTCACTCCAGCCAGTACAGACTCATTCTTTGCCTCTTTTCTTGCCTTAGCTCCCTTAGCTTTTAGTTGTTTCATCATTTTACTCAAAGGCATCTCACTGCCCTCCGTTTCACTGTCCATGCCCCCATCGTCCACAGCTTCTGAAACCTGAAGTCGATAAAGTGCCAGTTGAATTAAATTAGTCAAGAAGTACAAGTTGGAACACCAATTTTTCATTATGTGGAAGTGCTTTTCCAAATCTTACAGTTCTATTAGCTTCCAGCTTGACTAACTCAAAGTGGGCCAAGATACTGTCATCTGCCAACCATGTATTCCCTTCATCCACCTAGAAGAAATATAAAAATGTATGCAACATGCATATGAACCGTAAATAGGGAGATGGTCAAGAGGCTATAATTGTATTTAGAACAAAAAACTTCAGAAACGATACCAATACGCTCAATCGCCCAATGACATCACAATATCATATATTGTTAGAATTGGCATGTTTAATGAATGAAATCAAATAATTGTACGGCAATAACATTTTCATAGTGTAACTTGATAGTCGATACTTTAACAATGAGTTTACAAAAATAAAAAGGAGGTGCAAACAAAAGCTTTTAAAATACTGAGGTCGCTAGAGAAGCAAAACAATGATGCAGTGTGCGCTATGTTTTCAATGAACCAAAAGTATTCAGTTGAGTGAACTCAAGAGAGGCATGAAGGTAGACTCAAAAGGATCCATCAAAAGAAGTAACATCATTCAGCCACTTGCATCTACACAACAAACATCAGACCTAACCATGTATGAGAGGAGCAGACAACTCTTCCTCTTGCTAGGTATTCACTCTAGAAAACATAAAAATGGAGTTTGACGATACATACCAGTGGCTCATTTCCTTCTCTATTCTCACGTGGTTTGTATAGCACTGGAGGTAGGTTCACTGGCGCATTTAAGTCTTGAAGATCATCTTTTTTGGGGGCTAATCGCTTAATGATTGATAGACCAAGGTCGCACAGAGCATATGAGTTCTGAAAAGATTGAATAGCAGTAGAACTACATTAATGACATTACTGTTTTAATTTTGACAGTCTTTTTCCAATGACCAATAATTAAATTATTCCAGGGCACCCATTTTGGGTCCCTTTTTATCTGAGTTATGAAAGGGTAGGGGAAATGTACTGTGTTGTTAACATAAAGAAATTCTTTGACAATATATAGCTAAAAGGAGAAAATATAAACCTAATAGCATTCAATACCCAACCTTTGACTTAGTTGCATCAAAAGCATCTTCTGAGCGCTTGATATATAGAAATATTGACTTCATTAAAGAAATACTCTCTCCACCTCTGTCAATGCTGACATCAGATTTGCTGTCTTCACCTCCATGCAATAGCATAGACAGGAATAAATACAATTGCCTGAAAATGTTCAAGACAACCTTAATCCACAACCATGTAGCATTATAAAAAAATCTTTTAAGATTTATTTAAATGGCTGAAAGTTTTCATGGTCCAACGTAAGGGTTACAAGAGAACTTGATTTTAAACTGACAGACCCACCACTTCATACAGTGCAGTTGAAGAAATCTTAACGAGATTTCCATGCATTCAGAACTGCAATTTCATTGTCCAGTGTACAGGTTCAAGAAAATTTGATTTTCAACGGAAAGACCCACCACTTCATGCAGATTGTTTTTACACGAACATATACATCGACAGAGATTGCTCTCTTAAACAAACTATATATGTTCATAGATTAATGTAATATTGACTTGATCTCCAATAGTTCTTAAACAACTTTTCACCATCTAGATTCCATGAGAATGCTGTTTCTTACTGTGCTAGAATTAGTCAATACAGAAATATAAATAGGAAAAAAAAAAAAAAAACACTATGTTTTCAGCTTAACGGAGAAGAATCATCTACATCTTAATACAAAGATAATTGTGAAAATTTCAACTTTTTATGGGTTGCTGTTCATAATTTAACTGTAATCAAGCATTCTCATATTCCAAACATTACTTCTTCAGATGAGCTCGATATGTATCTTTTTCAAATTCAAACAATGGATCTGAATAGGAGAAGTACAACACTTAGGACAGGAACTTCTCAAATGTATTTCTTTTTCAGGTACAACAAAGAGGGAAAAAAGAGATTTCAGAGGCTGCTTGCAGTTTTTGAGTCTCCACCTTTTTGAAGCATGGAAAGGACATAGGACAAGGACACTACATGACAGGAACAGGCCAACAACTTGTTTTAAAAAGAAAAACAAACACATCAAGGACAAGGACAATTAAAATTCTTCAAAATTATATTTTATATATTTCTTTTTTTTTTTTTATAGAAATAATTCCCAATGTATGTGCGAAGCTTGCACAACCATGCCAATCCTTATCTGTTAATAAACCCGCCCGTTTAAGCTTACCCTGTTGTTAATCATTTATATATTTCTTTTTTTTTTTTTTCTTTTTCATTTTTCAATAAAATGATTTTGTTTTACCATTAGTTACTAGTGCCAACTATTCTTTTTCATTTTTCATTCTTCAATATTAGTTGAACTGTGATAGTTTTCGGTTATATATTATTAGTTCCTAGTGCCAACTAAAGAAAACATGGAATAGTAGATAAAAAAATTCAACAGAAAAGTTATCACACAAATGTCTTATTACCTAAAAATTCCTAGTCATATTCAAAAATTTGCAAATTGGAGCTTATTGTGTCATTTAAATGTCAAAAGACATATCCCTCGGATTTCAAAAGACACAAAAATATATATATATAGGACAAGCCACATGGGCCAAGGCATGTCAGAAAATGAGGAAACTGGCAATGTCAGAAATGTGTCCCAGAGTCTCCTATGAGGGTGGTGTCCGATATATGCAGACACCAACACTCCACCCTAGGAGGGATGTCCAGGATTCACATTTGCTTCACATACTAGTTCCATGTGAATCCAAATCATCAAGGATATTGAATTTTGACATGGAATACCTGTAAATAGCCTCATATTCTCTGATATCTTTGCATTCATCAACATTAGGACACACCGAATGATGAGCAAGAGCATGGACCACATATATGAGAAGATATTGTGGATAGAGTGGTGGAGAATTTGCATCACTTTGTGTAGAAACTTGGCGTGCTCTCCCTTGCTGACAAACCTGGATTACATCATTCATGTTGCGTTTGTTCTGCCAAATATATCGGGAAAGAAGATTCATGACATGATCTCATATATGAACTTGTTGAATCTTTCACTGTTACTCAAGACCAACAGATAAATACAACATGTATACTCGGCACGTCATATACCTCTGCGAAATCAGGCTGCTGAGACCAAATGTCAAGTAGGAAGATGCAAGCATACTTTGGGTCTAAAGTCCGTTCCTTAACATATTGATAAACCTTAGCGTGTAATAGCTTCTTCACCTCAGGAAAATTAGCCTGGACACACCAAGAGTTTGAAGTACCAGGAAAAAATAAAAAGTTGCTCAGCAAACTGTTTTGTTGTAACAGCTATGAGGAAATGTATTCCACGATAATCAAATTCTTTCATTCAAATAAATTCTACCTCTGAAGTTCTCAAGGTAAGATAAAAGACGTCAACGGGAATTTTATGCTCCCAGTGCTTTGATAGACGAAGAACAGATTTCGCTGCTGCAAGCTTCAAATGAGCCTTATTCACTAAACTGTTAACACAGAAAAAGAAATCCATATATGATAAAGAGAAGTACCCAGGCAAGCCAATAATGATATTGCACTAAAGTTACCTGTACAAAACTTTCTAAAACCACATAGCCTACAGTACCTGGATTTGATCTCTCTTGAGATATCTCCAAAAGCAAGTATGTTCTTGAGGATTTCCATGAGGTCATCAATTCCTGAACGAAGATGTGCATCTTTGAGGGGTAAAAAGCTCTTGACCAATGTTTTCAGCCCAAAAATCTGCAGAAATAATTCAATTATTAATCCAGTGCATACAGGTTTGCCATGAGTGGCTCCATCTAAAATAATTAATGGAAAATTATTCCAGTGCAAACACCTTCAATGAGCAAAGTTCACTCCTATCATCCCAACATCCATTTGCTTCATCTCCGGACATCTGAAATTTAAGCATGTTTCAAATGAAACAGTTTAAACAAGAGAAAAGGAAAACAGGCCACACAAGTCCAGAGAATCACAAAAGGCATACATGACTGCGCTCCAGTATGTTTTTCTTTATGAACTGTTGAACCACACTTTCTTTTGTTTCAAATACTGGCATGGCAATTGATGCTATACTCCCAAGAGATTGTAGTACAGAAGGCAAATGTGACTTCTCCTCAAGCACATCAACAAGCCTCTGTCCATTTCAAACTCAAAAGTAGATAACAGATCTCGTCAGCATGTTAAGAAAACAACAGAAATATATCATAAGAGCATAGTAAAGCACTAAAGATGAGAGTAAGAAATATTTCCTAATTTAGTAATCAGAAACCTTGTATAGAACAGATAGTGACATGAGTCCATCATCTTTTGTTATTGATGCCAGGGCATGAACTGCATACTTTGCCTGCCTTCGGTTGCCCTCAATGCATATTCGCTCGAGTATAAGGTTTAAGGATCTGCAGATACAAGAATGGCATTTCAAAAAACAAAAAGAGAAAAATATTTGGTCTATGAATCAGAAGTTTTTTTTCAAACCTTGATGAAACACCCAGATGTTCTCGGATGGTTCCCCCAGCTTTTGCAAGAATATGCAAAACACCTTCCCTAATTATTTCATTGTCATCATCAAGAAGATGGATCAGATCTTCAATTCCACCAAGCAATGAAGGACTGAAACGTGCAAGAATCTGAAATATTCATCGTGTGAAATATGAAAAAGAAGGGAGTCAGCATTTCAAGAAATTGTCAAGAGCACGAAGATTGTGATATCAATCTAAAGCAGTTTCCCTACGTGGTTAAAAACAATTCAACAAAACAAAAGTTCTTTACTTTTTCCATTGACATTCTGACGGTGATGCATGAATGGATCCATCATAAATCAAGCTTAGAACTGTTGAGCTCGCAATTATATTGCTAACAGTGGAATCAATTAATTTTCATTTGTTAGACCGAACATGATAAATTATTCAGCTCATTAATTATGCTTAAAATATTCTTAAGATTGGAAAATAATTAGTTTTTTGTTCTTTGTGGTGTGTGAACATTAGGAAGGTAAAAGTACATGAATTCAAGCCAACAAATAGCGCTTCAGCATTCAAGAACAGCATGCCTATGTCATAAAGTCCTATCAAACGAGCGCATGCATGTTTACAGCAGTAGAGTTCTTAAACACAACACATGCAATACATTTAGAGAAACTGGGTTGAGTTTCATTTGCCCCATTATTGATGCCATAACATAACTTTTGGCTCCTGGGCTTATCAGTACGAAATAAGTCTGAATTCAATGTGTATGAGGTCAATGTTTTCCTCCCAAATGAATCAAGGAAAGTAAACAGTTCAAGATGATGTTACACCATTGATTGTCAAGAATTATGATGGATAAAATAAAAATGTGTGGGGGTGTGTTACCACGAGTATAGTCATGCAAGACAAAAGTAACTGGGTATTTCCAGTGGATTTCTGTATGCCAGCTTCTAGAAGGATTTCTTTAACATGCTCCTTGTTGAAAAGTAGATATGAGCATTTCAAAGAGAGAGCATTCAAGAACTCATAGAGTTGGTGCTTCTCGCCAAGGATACATAGCAAATCACTCTGCAGGAGGATCAAGGTATATGAGATATTGGCTCATGTAATTTTGCTAGTATTTTAAACTTAGATTCATCAACAAAAACTGAAAAGAAGAGAAAGAATGCCGAAAGAATCCAACGTCGGTCTAATGTCTTACCCGTGAACTAGAAGCTTGAAGAGAGCTGCTGTTTGGATCCAGAAGACTTGCCACTAATTTCCAAATGTTAGAATCTTTTAACTGATCAAGAATATGAAAGGTCTCCTCCGCCCTTGCCGGATCAGTAAAACAACGAGACATAACACGAAAGCTGAATAATACTTTCTTTCGGAGCTCAGTAACATCACCTTCCTGCATTTGGGTAAGAATGTACCCTTTTCATAAAGTCTCCTTAATTCCCCCCCTCCCCCCGCCTTATAATTAGAAATCAAAATTTATGATAGTGAACCTGGGACAACTGTCTGAAGGAAAGGTACTTCTGCATCTCTTGTTGTAATCTGCAATATGATGGAAAATCCCTTGGGATCACGCTGTGATGTGTCTATTGAAAGCAAACTGAAGTCGCTCAAAGAACCAGATAAGAACTTTTAAAGTCAGAATAAGAATTCAAACAAACCTTTGCTTCTGTTCTAGTATCTTCTCAAGAGCCTTAACCTCCACTTTGTCAAATCCAGAGAAAACCCTTATCCAGCCTGTCACCTTATCTTTGACTGAATAATAACTTGGAAACAATGATAAACATAGAATGGGTTCAATTGTGTCTGATCTGCAGGGAAAGAACCAGGCTCCAATATAGTATCAATGTTAGTGTCTGCTGAAATATTATATCTTTTTGGACTTGACATAGTAAACTGCCTTTTCCAGCAGCTCGTCATCTAGTTGGGATTTGTTTAATGACGTTAATTATATTTATCCAAAAAAATTCTATCCTTAAGCAACAAATTAAATCACTCAATAAAAAAATAAGTTACCTGCAATCTTTATCATAAAAACATCTTAAAATCTTCCCAACAATCCAATCATATTCATCATTCTCTGTTGATACAGGGGAGCGGTTCAAGCAATAAACTCGGAATATATCAGCTAGCCTGTCCATTGTGTACCTTTTAACAAGAAACTGGATGTATGCAGAAGAGATTATCAGAATCTGAGCATGGCATGTGGCAGATATAAAATGAAAAAGCAAGCACAGACAGTTTGTGCATACAGATTTATCTCGAAGGCGTTCCGCAACCAGCTTGATAGTTCCAACAGGTACGGATGTTAGGGAATGGCATGCCACATCACAAACCACAGAGACAACTTGTTTACGGACATTTTCATCATAGTCCAGCAGTCGGTCACAAAGCGCAGCTAGAATGCAAACCATGTCAGGTTAAAGACATGAGGAGTGTCTACTAGATAACTATTTAAAAGTCTTACAGATAATTTGTTGAGACTCAGCTCTAAAAGGATTAGCCAGCAGACAACTTTTGACATGCTCAAGGACAGACATTCTGACCTCCACAACTCTATCAGTCACCCTTTTCAGAAATTCCAAAAACATTGGCTGGAATGCTTCAGAGATAACAGATCCTGGCTGCGCAAAAAGGTCCCCAACTAAGCCAACTGCTTTTAAACGAGTGTCCAACTGATCAGTCTGTAGATACCAAAACTAGGAACTCAGAATTTTCACAAACAATTAAGCTATAAGGAGTTGAAAGCAACATTTTTTCTAGAGAATATATAAAAAGCGAGTTTGGAAACCAGCTTGTCCATGTTGATGTCGAGTAATGGACCACAGAAAAAGTAAAGAATTACCAGCTGATTTTTTTTCCTTAAAATGTCTTTTCAAAGCAACTTTAACATGGATGCAATATTGCAAACACCTCAAAAATAAAAGATTGTTCGTAAATTATTAATATTTATGATATAATTTTCTCCGACCAAAAGATAAATATTTTTCTATGTCAGATTAGGACAAACAACTAAGTTCAACAACATTTTATCAATGGCGTACATGAAAAACAAAGGAGACACAAAAAGAAGTTGTCAGTCATTACCAAGAGCTCTCCAGTTAGGAAAGGAATAACTCCCAATAATATTTGAGGGGCACAAAGATAGATATCATAGATGACTTCATGATAGTTAATCTGGCACTTCTTGGACCTGTTGTCTCCTGATATTAATGAAACAAGAAACTGCTTTATGCCAGGTTCGAGTTTCGCAGCGCAGTGGCCTATCACATTCATAGCAAGCCTCCTTGCAGCCAATGTTACATCCTAGCAACAAGAAGCCCAAATTTTAATTATTTAAGAAGGCAGCACGCCGGCATCCAAAGAAGCTGTAAACATAGAGGCAGCAGATGCTTACCCTTTTATTGCGACCTAAAACAGAAAGTAAAACAAGTAAAAGATCCTCCGGCACATCCTCACTTTCTTCTAGGAGAACCTCCATGATTATTTGCATTGACGCCAGAACATTTTCAGGATGCTCATCTCTGCACGCATATGATACTAGTCATGACAGCAAATTCACACGTTTCCATGCCTTGGAAACCAGTAATGTCATATAGAACCAAAGCTATCATTTAACTTTATGCATTATCACTACTAAACCATCCAAATTGATTATTCCAACAGAGCCGACCGACTTTAGATCAACAATGATAATAAGAACCAACTTGGTTATTAAGTTATTGAATGTGGCAGATGTTTACCAAGGTGTTGCATATATGAATGTAAAGAAAATGGTGGAACATATTTTCCATCATGAAGTGCCAAGACCTTTGACGTATATTTTCTTGGCACCAGGTTCAAAAGCCTCTCAAGGGTAGATGGAGGGCACAGAGTTTGGCAGCATCAAGATATTTTAATATTGAGATGAACCGTAAACAATCCAAAAAAATGTTGAAATCACTATTCATGAGCTAATTTGTATGCCTTGACCAGTCTGATCATGGATGATGCATTTCTGAGACGTTCAGTTTCTATTTATTTACCTTTTTCATTTTCCTTTTTTCAGGGAAGTCAGAGGAGAATAGAGAAACGGAGATATATAATTTCAAGCCTTCAATTCTCTACTAGGACTTTTCCTTCTCTATGGTTAAAAGAAAATAAATACATAAATAAATGCCTATAGACCTGCCTTAACCATTTCCAGGATTTAAGAATTTTCTTCTATTAAAAATATCAGTTCCATTTTTTCCATCTCCATCATTTTCCCTTTTTTCTGGTGGTGGTTCCTTTTTTTTTTTTTTTTTATTTTTTTTTTTTTTCATTTTTGCTGGAGCAGTTGGAGGGGTTGGTATGGCCATTACACTGTCATGGTTTCCTCATGTTTCTGTATTCACTTTTCACAACATTCTGCATATTCAGTCTATGAAAGGACACATTAACCTCTGGAGAATTTACGAGATTTTGTTCTAAATGACTTTCATGTTCAATCTAACTGTACCAATGAGGTACCCTGAACAAAATGTTCCCAAATGCAATGTCCAACCTGCCCGTGCAGAATACTTCAAGACAGCAATGCTTATTCTGTGCAGCTGCGATCAAATGCACAAACAAATAGACATGACTTGGCAACAGTAACAAATTCAGTGCCATAGGCATCTCCATTTTGCTCTTCCTACCTCGAGTGAAAGAAGACTAATGCTAAAATACAACAATATATATATATATATA
>CAIGRN010033913.1:0-31861 GCA_903798345.1 Fraxinus anomala
GGATATATAACTAAAGAAGATCAATTTGGATCCTTTAAAAAATTATCAAAATATAGAGAATATTTAGAGCAAGTTGAAAGACTAAAAAAACATCGTATAAATAATTAATAAACCAAGAATTTTGAAAATCCAAGAAAATACTTAACTAAGAATTAATTTTAAGAACTTACAATCCAAATGGAAGAATTGTATGATATAACCTAACAATTAAAAGATAAGGGATATACTTTACAAATATAGAAGAAAATGGTAAAATAGTATTTTACAGAAATAATTTTATATTATTAAAAATCCTTGTAAGTATTTGGCAAGCTTCTGGCAAAATCCTTCTGGTAGTGTAGCATAACCCTTTGGAAAAATCCATTCGTACAGAAGAATATTTCACAAAATGTATACAGATACTCACATGTGTGGTGGGCCCTACATGAATTAAATATTGTCAAAAAAATTGGGCCCCACCTATTTGTGTGTAATCTGACCAACTTCTGTGAAATATTTTTCTGTGAATGTAGCATTGGCCTCTTCTTTTTACTATTTTTCTTTCTAGGGTGATGCAGGTTGGGAAGCAGAGAATTTTTGTCTTCCATGAAAAGCAGTGTCTCTGTCTTCCATTAAAAAAGAATTTTTAGAAAAAATGAATTTTAGTGCATGTTTGACATTCGTTACTTTATTTTATTATTTATTATAAAACCATTTTTAACTACATATTTATATAATAAAATATTATACACGTACATAAAAAAATTTATTTACTTTTTAACCACACATCCTTCTAAAAATCATTATTCAAAACTTTTTTTTCTACGATAATAATTATCAAACAGGCTCTTAGAATAGTGATTTTTTTGAAAAATGTGTAACTAAAAAATAGAAAAAAAAAAGATTTAATTGTAAAATATTTTATTGAGTGAATGTGTTGTTGAAAATGTAAGAAAACAAAAATTGATTTTAGCCCCTATTTGGCCATATTAAAATAAAATTCATTTTTTCTCTTCTTTTATCAATCACACATTTTTTTAATAAAAATAATATTACAAATAAATCTAATATTTTTTTCTTTTTTTTTTAACTATACATTTTTCAAAAATTATTTTTTACCTCAAAATAATGAAGAATAATTCTTGGTGTGCATAAAATTTGATACATAGGGGTGTGATGTAAAATGTCCCAAATATGAAATAATGGAGCCCAAACTGGGGCTTAATGGATGACATATTGATGTTTAAGCCAAACAAGCTCGGAAGCTTTATGAGTTATTCTCTTTGTGTTTCAATTTTGTGTTTTGAGTTTTGAATTTATTTTGGTTTGTGTTTTAAGTGTCTATTTTGAGATTGTTGAAAATGTATTCTTTTTGATATTTTGAAAAAATAGTTTGAAAATATTCGAAACGTATTTTGAAAATTTTTCTTGGATTATAACTGAAAACACTTCAAACGACAAATTTGTTATTTTGGATTTTTTTTTTTTTTTGTAGATTTTTAATGTATTTTACATTTTTTAAAATAAGAAAGAGCTGTTTTGAAAAATGGGAAACAGCTGCGCTGAGAACGGCCAACGGCCATTATAAATCGGGCCCTAATTTTCCGAGGATTCAATTCTCTCTCCAGAAATCTAAGGTTTCTTATCGCGCCAAGATTTGTTATTGCGTTAATAACACCATTTACATTGCTGTTAACTTCAGAATCTCCAATCTGTAAACCATGGATGCTCAGAGAGCTTTGCTTGATGATCTCATGGGCACAGGTTTCCACTCCTCCGTAATCAATTTTTTTGTGATGATAAAATTTAGCTCAATATACTTCCAAAAAACCTAGAGCTTCAATTGGCGTGATCAAATTTGAGCGATGTAATTTCTACTATCAAAGAGAACGTGAACGGTCCGAACTATGTAAATCATCTGAATTGGGTCTTTTCTTTTCTTGATAAATTTTCATTGATTTGATATCTCATAGACAATGAAACATGACTTTTTTTTAAGAATCTCCGTGTTTCGTTTTATGCCATTGACGTTTTACCTTGCCAAAGCAATGTTGAATGCCTGTTCTTATTACCTCTTCTGTTGCTATTGTTTTTAAAGCACGAAATTTGACTGAAGAAGAAAGAAAGGGTTACAAGGAAATTAGGTATGCTATTGTTTTTAAAGCACGAAATTTGACTGAAGAAGAAAGTAAGGGTTACAAGGAAATTAGGTGGGATGATAAGGAAGTTTGTGCATTCTATATGGTTCGATTCTGCCCCCATGATCTGTTTGTTAACACTCGGAATGATCTAGGTGATGTTTTAATTCTTGTACCTTCATAAAGATGTTTAGTTTTTAATGTTCATCTATTGAGAAAGTTTATATAAAAATTAAAGAGATTGAATTCAGAGAATCTACTTTTTTCACATTTTATCCAATGGTTTCATTACTACAATACCTGTGTTTTTTTGCTGATAAAGTTTCTTTTGTCTCCCTTTGTACCAGGGATGTGCCCGAGAATTCATGACCCAAAGTTGAAGGAAAGGTAATATTCGATCATTAGTTTAGGTGTTCTATTAAAAAAAATTCAGGATGCATTCTAAAAGGTCGTTCCTGGCTGCTAACCTGTAGGTCATTTTCTTAACTTATGTGCAACTTATCTTAGGAAGATAATGCTTTTGGTAAGGTTTATGACGCGTATGATAGCTAGCTTGTGATCTGGATCCATAAAAATTAAGATACTCTTTGTTGTGTTCCTCCCCATTTATTTTGAGGAAAATTCCTGCGTCAATCCCCAATCTATTCACTCAGTAGTTAACGTGTTCCTATTCTATTTCTTTAGTCATTCAAGTCTTCAACCTTTCTTGGTTGCAGTAAGTAGTAACATTTTTCTTTATTTCTTTTTCTTTCTATTTCATCTTTTGTGTATTTTTTTTTTATATTGAAATCACGTGTTTACCATTTTACCCCCTGAAAATTGACCTTTTTTATAAGTTATGATCAATTGGACAGTCTACGTTGACCCGCAACCATGGTGCTATGGAAATGCTAAGTTTGGGACTTAAAATGCCATGAAGATAAATAGAATGGGGACCTGTTTGCTTCTAACTGAATAACTAATGCTGCAATTTTCCCTTTATATTCTATCTTTCTTTTTTCTGTCTCTTGTAGCAATGTACCTGTCATGTAGGTTTTATTCTGGAAGGGACTATAGTTTTGAGCATCCTTTGCTGATAAGGATTATTTGCTGTGGCTGCACTAGATCCTACTTTTGAACATTTTAGTGTCTTTTGATAGTTCATGTGCCAACTTGTCCTATTAGTCATTTATTTATTTGTTTTGATCCTTGTGTATTTCGTTCTTCTTTGGATTATTTTGCATTGAGTATAAAGTAGTCCACATTATAATTGACTTTGGATATACCTTCTTGGAGAGTATTCCAAAATGTGATTATCCTTAAGAACAAATTCTCTATCTATCAATAATATCTTCAAGAACAAATCTCTTTCATTGAATATCTATTTACGACAATGTTACTTCATGGTTTGTAGACCATGAAGTTCATTACTATAGTTTTTTGACCTATTCTTAATTTATCTCTTAGTCATATCTTCCTTGTAGAAAATATGTATTTGTAACAACACAATTCATTACACTTTCTTCTGCTGTTGTTAATGCCTTTATTTCTTTGTATTTTTATGAAACGCCAAGTAAGTAAAAATTAGTTACTACATAAAGTCATTTTGATGTCTAAGATTGAGAAGTGGAATTGATGAATAAAAGAAAAGGTAGCACACTTAGATAAAGAAACATGTCCTCTCATGAAAATTTGTTATAAAGTGAACGCCTTTTGACAACTAAGATTTGAGAACGTGCAAAAGTTGCCTAAGAAGCTCTAGTAGTTTAGGAATAATAAGACACAAAAGTGTAAAGTATTGTTGATTGTTTAAGATATATCTAGTGGTAGGAAGATTGACTGTAAATAAAAAGATTAGTATGCTAGAATTAAGAAAAAATTCGCACATTCCACTATGTTTCAGACCTCCACATGCTTATTTAAAGAGAATGGAAAATTGTAATACGATATAAATATTTCTCTGGTGGAAGAGTGAGCAAAGAGGCTAGTTGTGTATAACTGTACTATGTAGAAAGAGATGGTAATAATAAAAATTAAATTATAAAGCATAACAGAAAACATGAAATGCCAGATTACTATTAGAGAATGATGATACTTCTTACGGGCTCGAATAGACATATGGTACAGGCATCAAAGATGTTGAAGGAGTTTATATCGCATATATGGCACATGGTGGCTTCTGGTTCATTTTATTGTTTATTCATATTCATTTATGATTCTTGTGTGTGCATTCACATGCTTCCCCCATCCCCATAAAAGGAAAAGGAACATGGCGCCACTCTCACTATGTTGAATCATCACTGATTATGCAATGTTTTGACTATTAGGGGGAGGCATCATCTTGAGGATGAATTTTGCTAATCTTGAATTTCTTCTATTTATATCAATTAACCCTGAGGATCATGTGCCCCTTATCTTTTGGCAGATTACTATATTTTTACAAATATTGCGTGTTCTTTCTTATGCCTCGTAAAAACTTCTCTTTTTACTCTTCTAATAATATATAAAATGTACTATTCACTTATGGCTCTTTTTCTGTTGAAATATTCTGATTTAGCAGATATACGTGTCTGGAAAAGTTAAAGTAATACAACTCTGATTGCTTCATCTAGATGGTTCATTATAAGATATTCCACAGCTCATTTCGTAAGCTCATAACCATATAAAATATCACAAGATCAATTTTCCAGTATGAATTTCGGTAGTGCTTGTTTGTGAGAAATTATAAGTTGCTGAAATTATAAATTAATAGAATTGAGTGGTGGATTAGTGGGTACTAGTTATGGGTCCTTCGAAATGCGTGGTTAAATTGAAATTTAGTTTGACTTTTTAAATTATCTTGGAATTATATTTTAAACCGAACAAGCACTAAGTTGTCAAAATATAGACAGAGGTGTTTACAATTCCTACTGCTGTCTCTTATATTTAGGGTTTGTGGCTCTGAGAAGCTTTTGTTAGTTAACATTCTCTGTGTACCATTTATATGAGCTCATTTCACTGTTTTGATGAGTGTTATATCACTTTTTAGTTTCGAGAAGTCTCCAAGACACGATTCCTATGTTCCCAAGTTTGAAGCAGAACTTGCTCACTTCTGTGAGAAGTTGGTAAGCTTTTGTCTACAAATTGAAGATCAACGTTTTTCAGTTAATATAATGGTTGTTTTTAGGGTTTGATCAAACTTGAAAATTCTATTTCAGGTTTCAGATTTAGATAGAAGAGTTAAACGTGGCCGAGAACGGCTTGCTCAAGAGGTCGAAGTCCCCCCTCTCCCTCCTCTTTCAGCTGAAAAATCTGAGCAATTGTCTGTAATGGAAGAAAAGATAAAGAACCTGCTGGAACAAGTTGAGTCTCTTGGTGAAGCAGGGAAGGTTGATGAAGCTGTGACACTGATGAGAAAGGTGCTGCTATTTGTTTTCTACCTGATATAGAGCACGTTTGCTAAGCTATAAAAGCGTAAAGGTTACTCTTTTAAGATACTTTTTGCAATGTTGAAAAGGCTATATTGGGACTGAGGTGAGGCATAAGCCTCTTCTCAAACAAAAAATAATTCAAAAAACTACAGAACTACAAAATTGAGCCCATGATATAAAAAGCAAACCACAAAAAACCTCGTAAAACATTCTAGGTCACAGAACAAAACTCAAAAAGTTGAGGCTAGTAGTAAAATGGCCAGAAAACGCACAAGTCTAATGAACACACACCTGAGTGGTACTGAGCCTTGAGGCATAAGCCTCAGTATATTGAGGCGTAGATCTCAAATAATTGAAGTTAAATCTCAATAAATGAGGTGTAAGAGTTAACTGATGGTGCTTAAAGTGTAAGCTTTGAGGGGTTCAATGAAAGCCTCACGTGAAGTGGGACTCAAGGCCCAAACCTCAAGTAGCTTTTTGTAACAATGATTTTATTTTTCCCAACATGTTTGCTAACTTACTTTTTCTAAAGTTACTTATTTGTAAGTAACTCTTGCTTTTCTGTCACCAATAAAGGTATTTATGTTAAAACTCACTTATTTACTTGTAAGTAAACTTTATAAGCTTAGCAAAACATGCTTTAATAGTCCACCACTTTATAACTGTTTACTCATAACTTTGATCACAATTCTTTTTCAGGTGGATGCACTTAATGCTGAGAAGACAGCCTTGACTCAGCAACCACAGCAGGATAAATTATTGATGATTGCGCAGGAGAAAAAAATGGCTTTATGTGAGATATGTGGTTCATTTTTAGTGGCAAATGATGCTGCAGAGAGAACTCAGTCTCATGTTACTGGCAAGCAGCACATGGGTTACGGCATGGTCCGGGACTTTCTCTCTGAATACAAGGTAATTTTTGTTGCTTATTTAGAAAGTAAAATTGTTACATAAAAATTCCACCTATATTCAGATTATCTAGTAACTGGTGAAATTTTATCAAATTAACAGGCAGCTAAGGAGAAGGCAAGGGAAGAAGAAAGATTAGCCAGGGAGAAAGAAGCCGAAGAACGGAGAAAGCTGAGGGAAAGAGAATACCACAGCAGAAGTAGAAGTGACTCAGCAGACAGGGACAGATATCGTGATAGGGATTATGACAGGGGGAGGGACAGATATCCAGAAAGGTCTCATGAGAGAAATGGCAGAGGAATTCGTGAAGGGGGGAGAGGATCAAACTGGAATTACAGCAATTCGAGGAATGGAAGAAAAGGAAGTAATGAAGGATACCATGAACGTGATAAAAGCAGGTCACGTTCTCCTGTCAGGCATGGCCACAGGAGGTCGTCAGGGAGCCCCATTCACCCATATTAGAGGATTATCTTGATAATCGTTTGAACTTTGAATTCCAAAGAGGTAGACATTTTTTACAACTTATCTAGTTTCATGTGCGTGCGTTTTGGAGTCAGAAGTTCTGTTGTCGTCATGAGTAAATTATTTTTTGTTCTGACAGCTCTATTAAGATTGTACCATCTCCTTATCAATTAGAGAAAAGGTCGAGGTAGGTATATCTTCATTGTTATGACTATCTATATTAACTTTTGGTCGATAGTTCTATGGATCACATTTGGTATTTCATTTATTAAACAATGGTATTTGATCGATTTTTAAGTGGGATCAACCTATTTCATGTAGTTATAAGAACAGATTCTACATGTTTTCATGGGTAAACACTGCTGCTGAAGGAGAATACAGTTTTTATCCAAACTGTGAGGTAACAAATAATTTTATTTTGTGACCTGGAAATTTAACATCCTTCACCGTTACCAATTTGGTTCTCTCTTTGGTTATTCAGATGCTCAAATGCATAAATGGTTTCTTTTCTTCTCTCTTTGGTAAATCAGTTTAGGCAATGCGAATTGTTGCTTGTTAGTTGCTTATTTGATGAGTTAATTGCCCAGGTGGGCATGGTGTTGCACAGTCATGAAGCTCTTGAGAAGATGGGTAAACTTTCTTTGCCTGCTTGTTTTCCATCCTCCTCTGTCTGGGCTTAAGTAGTTGGCTATGCAGGTGACACATTCGTATGAAATGGAAGCTAAATTTACAAAAACCAGAAATTTGCAATAATAATCGCATTTGTGATTAACTACTTATTTGAGGTTTTTGTTCACTACAAGATTAGAAATGTAGAAGCTTCTCTTTATCTACTCTCCTTCATGTCTGGGATACACGTGCACATGGATATGTGTGTATGCGTGTTGTTTTTCTATTTAGTGGCATCTTCCTCTAGCAGAAGGTTTATTTCCCACTGCTTGAAGTTTAAGTAGGATGGGAGTATTAGCCTGTGGAAAATCATCGATAGAACTTCAATCTGCAAATGTCCATTGTGAACAAGGGTGCCTAAAATTGCATAAGTTCGACTCTGGTAATGTCTTTTTTAATATAGGTACAGTTTCTGCAGGGGTAATTGCTGCTTGTGAAATTATTTGAATAACAATTAACAGGTGGTCGGAATTTGACAGATCAAGTTCATCTTGATCTGTGATGCCTTTTTTATACATTTGGAATATCAGTCATGTCAATATTGTAAAATTACCTTTATTTAAGATTCAATGATATTTTTGTCTGCCTGGACATTTCGGTGTGACCTCATTAAGCTGTGACAACATCATTTAAGTAATATAATTGGCCTTCCAAGTGGCTGGCTATATGGCAAACAGATATAGTCTGTTTGAGCCCAACTTTTTGCCCAAAATGAATTTTGGAATAGTATTTTGATAAAGAATGTACAGTTGAAAAATAAAAAATAAAAGTTTCGAATTTACGTGTAATATTATTTTCTTGAAAAATATGTAGTTGAAAATAAGAAAGAGAAACAAACGAGGGCATAATTATTTTTCTCTGGCTGCTTTCGACTGTGGATGTGAACTGAAATTCAAATTAGTTTGGTATGGCTAAGCTTCAACAATATATATGTAAGCAAATTAACCTTAAAATAAATAATTTTTTGATAGATATAAGTATTTTGAAAAAATCTACCACCTCATGGTGAAAATGATTAATTATTTTTGCTTAAAAATAAGAAAGAAAGTGATCGTCTTTTCGAATAAACCATTAATTAAATTTAAGTTTAAAGCAACCTTTAAGCTAAGCTAGACTTGTTCATATGGACATGATTGGCAATGTTGTTATTTTTTCTTCAAATGTATAATTAACAATTTACCTTTTCTATAGTGATGTAAAACTACTTTCAAAATAAGCAATTTATATTAAACTTGATCTGATGCTTGTAACACCAAGATTCGTTACGCTAGTTAATATAATATAGCATCCCTTGAAAACACACCATGTTTCACAAGCTATATCTAATGTCTACTAGTGTTCAATCATACGCCGAGATTAGGCTTCTGAAACATAAGCGAGCACTTTACATATAATTAGTATTACTTGACGGATATTATCAAAGAAAGCATAATTCTCACCAGTTAAATGGAATCACTTGTTTTGCTTATTTGCAATTGTTCTCTGTACGATGGATACACCGTCCACAAATTTTGTTCGAAAGAGAACATTGGCATTGTTAAACATGCCTTCCTTCAAAGAAACAACAATAAACTGCAGTATAAACAAAAGTAGGTTAATTGCAGTATAAACTGCAATATCACTATTACTTCTCTTCATGCTTCTACTGTTATGATTTAGTTTGGAGAATATACACCTGCTTTCGTCTAATACAGTAAAATCATTTATGGTAGCAGAAGACACAACCCTGCTTAGATTCTGCACTTAATTGCATATGTAGAATGATGCTATGAATGGAAAATAAGGGATTAGGACAGCAAGAAAAATAAGAAACCTGGGAATGTGGAAAGTGAGTTCTGCGTATGACTTAGATCAAGAGCTGCGTCAACCTGCCAAATAATCTCTATAAGATGAGCTTGGATGTTAGTTTTTGTCTTCATTATTGCATTGAACATAATATCAATGACATTTGAAAAGTCTGAACCCAATTTTTACTTCATAAGAAATACCTAATAGTTGCTGAAAAATTGATGAAATTTGGTAGGAACTTCGTGAAGTTATAATGCAACAAACACAATATGTAGGCAACTTTTACAAGCACGTAGTCATGCCATAACAGTATTCGCAGGCAGGTTGGCCTATCGCTTGATTCACTCGAGCATGTATCTGAACTAAAAAAGTGAGGGTAAAGCATGGCAATAGAGATGGTAAGACGAAGATCGCATAATTAGCATTAGAAGGCCACAAGAACAGAAAAAGATAACCAATAAGGGAATAAAGTATGTCATTTGCATTAGGTACAACAAGACAAATTGTAATGCAGACTAAAGTTCTATAGCCCATAAAAACTAAAACATTTGGATATCTTCTAATTATAAATGTGTGTGCTTTAATCTGAACCGTATGCTATACCAATCACTGAATTAAGCGGGTTCTTTTTTTTTTAATTGTTACTTCTGGCAAGAGTGAGTAACTGATCTTACCAGGAAAAGAAAAATCTAATTGAGTTACGAATTCAACCTTGCTTAAGGAAGAACAAAATAACGAAATGAAAATAGATATTTGAAGTACCTCATCCAATATATAAAGTGGACCTGGTTTTGAAGAGAAGCAATGCCAAGATTAGAGAGTGTGCAAGCAGAGATCTTTGCCCTCAAGGACTGTTTCCAAACACCTCGAAATGCAACACGAACCTCCTGACCATCAAGGAAACTGCATCCTTCGGGAGGTTCCAGTTTTGCCATTGTGCCAGGTAACAAAGTAGAAAAGATGGATCCAAAATCTCTGAATAAAGGGAAAGATTTAGTTCACTTGCAAGCAAAGTAACAATCTGAAGAGTTAGTAGATAAAGCACCACAAAAAATTCTGGAAGCGAAAATAGATACTACTTTTTTACTTCAGCCAATAAACGATGAACAGACAAGCAAACATTGCACTCACAATACTTTCACCCATGTAACGCAAAAATAGCTACTACTTGTTTACTTCAGCCAATAAATGATGAACAGATAAGCAAACATTCCACTCACAAGTTTACTTTCACCCAACTTTAATGGTTTCCTTCTTCTTCTCGTCAAGCTCTTCAATCACGAACTTTATTTTTGACTTGTCATTCTAGAACAAGAACGTCGAATAAATAACAAGCATCTGAGCGTCGAAACATTTTAATGAATCAACAGTACTACCTCAATAATGTCCTTTTTGGATATGAAATCATTGTACTCATCTTCAGCTTTCTCAAACATGGCCATGACTTTCTTATTTACCCATTTTCTCAAGGCTACAACAGGAAAAGAGATGTCAGAATAAATCAGTTTTGCTCTTAGGATTGCTAATAAAATGTGGCTTGGTCTACTGCTGTAATTTAACAGCCAGGACAGAGCATACAGCCTTAAAAATCCTGCGACATTTTCACCCAGATTGAATGACTATTTGTGTTTAAGTTGACATGAATTTGGTAGTAGATGCCCAGACAGCCATTTATTTTGACCAAACAGTTTCATAACACATTAGTACCAAATATTCATCCTACTCAGGTCATTTTCATTTCGCTTACGTTCAATCGTGTCTCGTCTCATTGTCATACTTAATCGAGTGCCCTTCATGCAATGAACTTTAGCTTACACTACACTATATCCCTGATTGGTTCAGCTAAAAGATTTTATAAAAATTCAAATTAAAGTTAACAATTAATTTTAACCACATATTTTCATCAAGTTTTATTAAAATCTCCAAAAATCTGATATTTATTTTTACCAAAGAGGGGTTACGCTTGCAATAGTCTCGATATATCAACAACAAAATTTGAATAAATTAAATCGTAAATCTAATCCCTATTCCACTCCATGACTTTTTCACCTGTACTCAAAATCTATCGGACTTCTATCAAATTTTGAAGGTGAGATAGAGATCATAGTCTCGAATCTGTTCTTTCCTTGTGGACTACTCAACGGAGGTTGAAAATTCAAATTGCTATTGAACTTATGCTTTTGTTGACTGATAAGTTTTTTCGATGGTCATCGAACTTATCAAATCATTATCCCATTAGCCATTGAACTTTAAAAAAATCGGATGAACATAGAACTTATCAAATTGTTATTTTAAAAAAATGACCCTTAAACTTTAAAAGCTTTTTCGATTGGTCATCGAACTTATCAAATCGTTATCTCACATATCACTCAATAACTCATCGTTAGAAAATTCAACAGGTTGATGTGACAAAAAAATATTGACATGACAAATTATTGTCATAGTGATGATAAATCGGCCAAAAATGCATTTACAAAAAATGTGATTAACAGGAAAAAAGCAATAAAAATAATGTTAAATGAAAATACAGATAAACAAAAGAAAACGGGTAAAGGTTAAAATTTAATCATATTTTTATAAGCGCTTTTGATAAATGGAAGCTCATTTTTGACTGATTTGTCGTCAACTAATGACAATAGTGTGTCGTCAATGTTTCCATTAGCCACATCAACGAGTTGGTCAAATTTTCTAACGATCAGTTATTGAGTGATAGATAAGATAATGATTTGATAAGTTCAGTGACAATTCGAAAATTTTTAAAGTTTAATGATCGATGAGATAATAATTTTATAAGTTCGGTGGTCATCCAAATTTTTATTTTATTTTGTAAAATGAATGTCTCCCTGAAAACTTCATTGACGCGTCAAACAATCAACATAGAATTCAAAACTTGTTTATTCTCTGACGTGTCAAAGGCTCTCCCAAACCCCTCCACCGGTGCACTCTAGCTTATATACAGTAGTCTATTATCCTGTATATATAAGCATCAAATAAATTTTGAATCCGCCGAACGAAATGAATCCAATTCCAATCCCACGACCATAAAATTTCTCAGACATTTATCAGAATCTGAATCTCATTTTTGCCACGAGAAATCTCAATTCCTTTTGATCAATCTTTCCATAATTATATACAATTAAACGTCGGATAAATTTATATTAATTAGCATTTCTTGGATTCTGATTCGTTATCCAACTATTCCGTAGTTCTCCGCTCCAGGCTCATACGGTACATATTCATATATGAGTGTTTCAAGTGCAACTCTCTGTGTGCGTGTTTTTTCGGAATTTTAGTTCGGGTTATTGAAATTTTGGAGTTGTATTTGGTGTAGTAGAATTGAGAATTGAAGATGAGGTTGTTGAAAGTGGCCACGTGTAATTTGAATCAATGGGCAATGGATTTTGATTGCAACGTGAAGAATATAAAAGAGTCAATTTCTAGGGCTAAAGAAGCCGGTGCAGTGATTCGGCTCGGCCCGGAGCTTGAGATCACTGGCTATGGCTGTGAAGACCATTTCTTGGAACTTGATACCGTCACTCATGCGTAAGTATATACCTACATGCATTCAAATTTGATTGAATATTTTTGTGTGAATGTGTCTGTTTATAACAGATAATTAAGTTGTTCGGAAAAGAAAAATGGAGATTGAGTTAATTGAGCTCGAAAATAGTTAAAAAGCCGGAATGAGGATGGCAAATTATGTATAGTTGGTATTTTATTTACAAAAATAAAAGCGGAATGATTAGATTGCTATAAACAATCTGTTTATGTTCACTTAATTGCTTATCTAGTTATAGTTGTTCTTTATGCTAATGTGAGCGTCTAGCATCAATTGGGAGTCACTTATAATTTATAGTATGATAACATTGTTGTCATTATTAACTGATTTTATGAACAGTATTGTTACTTTTGTAAGACGAGATAATGCAACCTTTCTGAAATGGGGAATGATAATTCCAGAGCATGGTGTAACTATGGTTTTCTAGAAATATACTTCTTCACAGGGCCCTGTGTTATTGTTTTTCGTCTTTTTTCCATTTATTTTCAAGACATTGTTAATGATTTGCAGATGGGAATGCTTAAAAGAACTATTGCTTGGTGATTGGACCGATGGCATATTATGTAGTTTTGGTATGCCTGTTATCAAGGGGTCAGAGCGTTATAATTGTCAGGTGCTGTGCTTGAACAGAAAAATAGTGATGATACGCCCAAAGATGTGGCTTGCAAATGACGGAAACTACAGGGAACTTCGATGGTTTACTGCTTGGAAGCAAAAAGACCATCTTGAAGACTTT
Organism: Fraxinus anomala; assembly: GCA_903798345.1. NCBI lineage: Eukaryota > Viridiplantae > Streptophyta > Magnoliopsida > Lamiales > Oleaceae > Fraxinus > Fraxinus anomala. Next base: position 13,630 of record CAIGRN010033913.1, read on the forward strand.
CTGCTCCCAATCGAAATATCTGAGTCTTTGTCTCAGACGACGGTGCCTTTCGGCTATGGTTATATGCAGTTTCTGGACACGTATGTTATAATATTTCTATCACCCTTGCTTATGACGTTTTCCATGCAATTTAGTTCAATATTAAAGTTGTTTGATCTATAATTGAATGTGAATGTGTTAAGTTGCCAGGTATGAATTTCACCATTGCAAATTTTCATTTTTTGATGGTGTAGAACTGGCAGATTATTAACCTTCTATAATCAAATTGAATTATATATGGATAGAAGATTAATGAAGATGCTGTGAGCATCCACATGTATTTAGACCAGAAGTCCTACTTTATTCTTTAAGTTACTTGTTTCTTATTCTTTCTCAGTTCTATTTTAATGTGCATTTATTTGGTTCTTTTGGGCCTTTGGCATGTGTATTGGACTTGATTCTTTCTGGCTATTCTTTTAATTCATGACATATCTGTGGGGACCGATGAGACTGTATATACACGTGCCTCAATTCACGTATTCCCCAAATTTTTTTTCTCATAACCTGTTTCCTGAACTTCAAATACTTAGAATTTGGCATGATATATCCGTGGGAACCAATATGACTGTATATACACTGGCCTCAATTCATGTATTCCCCAATTTTTTTCTCATAACCTGTTTCCTGAACTTCTAATACTTAGAATTTATGTTCCCCTCAGAGCTGTTGCAGCTGAAGTTTGCGAGGAACTTTTTAGTCCTATTCCCCCTCATGCTGAGCTTGCATTGAATGGTGTTGAAGTTTTTATGAATGCCAGTGGAAGTCATCACCAATTAAGAAAGCTTGATATTCGCCTTCGTGCTTTTATAGGTGCTACGCATACCCGTGGAGGAGTTTACGTGTATAGTAATCAGCAAGGATGTGATGGTGGCCGCCTTTATTATGGTGGGAAGGATGCTCTTTTTTGATTTATCATATTCCATACTCTGTTTATGAAACATATACTGTTTTTTTATCTGTTAACCTAGAAAGAATCAATTACAATAGCTAGTTTCAGCATTATCAGATTTCATCTGGTTCATCTGGCCTTGTTTTATTTTTTTTCGAACGTGAAAAGAAATTGAATTTTCAGGGTCTGTTGTTTGATAAATTAATGAATCACAGATGGATGTTCTTGCATTGTTGTGAATGGAGATATGGTTGCCCAAGGTTCCCAATTTTCCATGAAGGATGTAGAATTGGTTGTTGCTCAAATAGATCTAGATGCGGTATGCTGAAAATTCCATCCCTGTTATTCTTTTGAACCATAGAGGATGATGTGCTCGTTTGTTTTGGTATATTAATAAAAAGCCTATAAATTGGTTTGTCACACCTCATAATACTAGCTGATTGGATTTTACCTGTTTGACTTCCCATGGCATATTTCTTTGTTTCCTCTCATTTTTTCTCCATAAGTAATGGTTTTCCCTTGGGCTAGTATGATTTGTATCTTCTGTGCTATTGCAGCTGTGAATTCGGCGCATGATATTGGGAATGATATGACCCTGATTTATGAGTAGCCGTTAATATTCTAAATGTATTTTACTGGAGATGCTTTTCCAAAGCCAATCAGAAATGGGTGGCAAGAATAGCATATTAGTACTTTGATCAATAGTTCATAGGCCAATTATGCACTCGTACTGATCGCGTCTGTGCATATTTCATTATCTCAAGTTTTTGGCAATAATCCATTATCCTTCATTTTTTTCTTTTTGCCTATTTTTTGCTGTCTCTGGTTTTTGATTCTTCATCTGATGGCAGGTCGCTAGTCTTAGAGGATCTATTAGTAGCTTTCAAGAACAAGCAAGCTGCAAACCAAGAGTATCCTCAGTAGCAGTACCTTACAAACTTTGCCAGTCTTTTAATCTCCAAATGTCACTCTCAAGTCCACTTAAGGTGAGCTCTTGTGATGCAATCATGGTTGAAATCAAAAGAAATAAAACACTGACTTTTAGATGGGTGTTTTAACTGCCTCATGCATAGGCTTCTCGTTGGAGAGGATAAAGCTACATACCTTAAATGAAGGATCCAATATTAAACTTACAATTATTCCACTTTTTGGGGTGAATGTATATTGAAAGAAAGATAGAAGATAGAAAAACACTAACTTTTCAAAATTTTCCTCCTATTTTGGGAGGGTTGGGACGTGGGAAGGAGCTATGATGCATGGACACTCTTACTAGTGTGGAAACACGTCTTGTGCCATGTCGGGTAGGACCTTGATACTCAAGGACATGTATCCAACAAGCCACGTGTCATGTCCTAGTTTTTTATGTATTATTTAAATTATCAACACTCGAGGGATACTTTAGAGACACCTCTCGGGCAAAGTGTTTAACATGACATGTCATGTCCTATATCAAAAATCATGAAAATAAAGATAAAATATGATTTAAAACTTTAGAGAATTTAACTCCACGTGTCCCTGATGTTTCCATGTACTACTTTTTCAAAAAATCAATTGTTGGCGTGTTGTGTCATGTTTGTGTCCGTGCAAATTAGAGTAGGCGTGATGGGAGGTGGAGAGAACTGTGGAAACGAAAATATATTCACAGGGCACTTTTGGCAGTAATAAAGGAAATTGACAGGATGTGGCATTATTCTGCTGAAGTGTGGCATCATTCAATCATTCTTGTGGCTTTCTAAGATAATTTGTTTCTTTTTCTTGTAGCTTCATTCAGGCAACCTTACAGTGCTAATCTTATTTCTCCTTTGCAGATTCAGTATCATTCTCCAGTGGAGGAAATAGCTTATGGACCTGGTTGCTGGTTATGGGATTATTTAAGACGAAGTGGCGCATCTGGTTTTTTGCTTCCACTTTCAGGTGGGGCCGATAGTTCCTCTGTTGCTGCTATAGTTGGTTGCATGTGCCAGCTTGTTGTAAAAGGTTAGTTTTGGCTTCTAGCTTCTTTAACTGTCTATGCTCCAAGGATCAAGCTTTTGATGAATGATGTGCTTTGTTCTGTATGTTTTCTTTAGTGATTTCATTACTTGTGTGCATGAATGAGATGATTGCATAGTAGTGTCCCTCTAACACTTGTCCCTGATCTTGAACTTATTTTCTTAAACAGTATTCACCTTATCAAAAAGCCGATCTAAATAGGTTGTATTTGCAGTAAGGTTCGGCAAAGCATGACTGGAAGCTCATAGAGTTGTCAAGGGCCTGATTTGGGTGAATGCATATTTTTGTTTACTTGAAAGGGAATTTTATGATTGTCACTGGCTATTTTGCAAGTCATTGAATTGATAACTAGCTGTCCACTACTCTTACTATTTCTAACTGAAAAAGGCAAAAGGTGATATTTTTGTTGAGCAGACCAGCGACAGGCATAACTTTAGTACATCCTTTATGTATCGCTGAATAGAACTATTTATATACAATTTTAGTCTTCTGCTTGACTGCAACTTTGAAAGTATTACCGGGTAAGTTTCATTATTTTCCCATATATTTTTATATGGCTATCTTAGTGTGTGAATAGTTCGAGATGAACAGTGTTCAGTTGAGTACCACTTTTTTCCAATATACTTGACATTGGTGTGTTGCTTGAAAATCTTCCAAAAAAATGACTCCAATTTCAAGGGTGAGATTTGTAAAATTAAAAGTAGTTTGAGGAGTATTACTTACCTACTGCAAGTTACCTGAAACATTCATACCAATTCAGAAACATATACTGCATGTTATGGTTTGTTTACACTCCACTGATGCAACATGCAGAAATCGCCAATGGGGATGAACAGGTCAAAGCTGATGCTATACGAATCGGCCATTACACTGATGGACAATTTCCAACTGACAGCAAAGAATTTGCTAAACGCATATTCTACACAATTTTTATGGGATCTGAAAATAGGTAAGGACATATTGTCAGAATTAATGGTCTAAGTTTTACTACTCTATGAAGTGCTTAACATATTAAATATTTTAGAGAGGAGTCACTTTTAGTTTGAACAGTACCGGAGGTTCAAGACATTAATTATCTCCTCCTCCTCGTTATTGTTACATAAAAGTTAAGAATTAGTTGATATACTGGACAATCAACCAATGATAGGTTCTCTCTTACAGTTCTGATGTCACAAGAACCAGGGCAAAGGTGCTGGCTGATGAAATTGGGTCATGGCATCTTGATGTTTCTATAGATGGAGTAGTTTCTTCTCTGCTCTCTTTGTTTCAAACACTTACAGGAAAGCGACCACGTTACAAGGTAGAGGATAAAATATAGAAGTTTTATTTTTTAGTTGTTACCATATCATGTTGGAGAACCTGGTCATTGATTTTCTCCACAGGTAGATGGAGGATCCAACATTGAAAACTTGGGATTGCAAAACATACAGGCTCGTATCAGAATGGTCCTAGCATTCATGCTAGCATCACTCTTGCCTTGGGTTCACAACAAACCTGGTTTTTATCTGGTCTTGGGTAGCTCCAACGTGGATGAAGGGTTACGTGGCTACCTAACAAAGGTACTTTAGATCTTACAAGCGGACCAAGAGAAATATTTGCGCTGTGAGCATTGAACTTATTTGGACTTAATTTAGCCAGTATATGAACAAAAGCAACAATTAAACGTCAATCAGAATCGAGAAATGAAGCCCCTGTTTGGCAAAATTAAATCATTTATAAATGGTCAAACTTCAGTTTCAACCCCACATTCCAATGGACCCACAAGTACTATCCACTTATCTATTACTCATTTCTTATCTATTTATAAATTAATCAGTTAGTAAATTCTTCCAAAATGGAGGCAAAATTGTATCTGGCAAGGGGTATATGGGGCAGCCTTTGTATTATGCTGGATCTAGTTTTAGCTGGCTAATTCCATTCTTAACCATGTTTATGAATTATGACTAACTTGACTTTCTGCATTGCTAGCAATGTTTAGCAATGATATGATTAGTCTCCTTCTAATAAGTTGTTTACCTATTAAATGCAGTACGATTGCAGTGCTGCAGATATAAATCCAATTGGAAGTATCAGCAAGCAGGATCTTCGAATGTTTTTGAAATGGGCTGCTATCCATCTTGGTTATTCATCATTGGCAGAAGTTGAAGCTGCTCCTCCTACTGCTGAATTGGAGCCTATACGTTCCAACTACAGCCAGGTATTTATTGAAACCTGGCTTACGACTTGCTATTTTTTGAGTTAACGTACTTTTCCCTTTCAAAACATGCTTTTGAAGGACTCTATATTCTTTTCTTCATTGTTTCCTCTTCTGGTCATCATAACTCATGATATTCTTGGCTAAGGGGTGGGGTGCTTGTTCTGTCCTTGGAAATCCTTTTGCGGGTCATCTGGCTGCTGTATTTCAACTTCAGCACCGCTAAAAAAACTCATAGCTTGTCCTACATTTTGACATTGGCACCATGAAAGTTTCATATAGAAAGTGAATCTTGTGCAAGTCTGATTGTTGTTCTTATTGAACATAGCTGGATGAAGTTGATATGGGAATGACATACGAGGAACTCTCAGTATATGGAAGGATGCGCAAGATTTTCCGCTGTGGTCCTGTATCAATGTTTAAGGTTCGTGTGTAATTTCTTAACTATAAGAGACTTTCAATAAGTTAGCTTCCTGTTGCCAAACTTCATTTTGTCTCTTGTGCAATAGCTCAATTGCCTCAGGCTGTCATTACCCTAGGATTTCTTTTATATAATAAGAAAAAGACGTTGTTTATGCCCTACATATGACTTTTAAGCCAATGCCAAACATATGGTGAATGGACGGAAATCTTGATTTCCAATATTCTAAGTAGTATATTTCGTTCCTGGATGGGAACAGTATCTGCAAATTTAATTCCCTTATAGTATGCCAGATTGCTTGGAATATTTTTTGTGGTTAATGTGATTAAAATGACACGGTATTGCAGACTTTTTGTGGTATATATAATTTTTTGTATTTCATTATTTCTTTTTCCTGGCAGAATCTCTGTTATAGATGGGGTGCAAAGTTGACTCCAGCAGAAGTTGCTGACAAAGTGAAGCATTTCTTCAAGTACTATTCCATCAATAGGCATAAAATGACTGTCTTGACACCTTCCTATCACGCAGAGGTACTACCCTATTTGCAAGTTTAAAAGAGCATGTTTGGCTAAGCTTGAGAAAAGTATACATATCTTTTACTTTAACTTTTTATAGGAACATATTTAGATATGTTAGTTTTTTTTCTTATTTCTAACTAAAAAGGTTGTTTATTTTGTTAGTAATTCTTACATTTCTGTCAAAATAAGTAATTTGCCCATTGCCAGTTTTGACCAAGAAAAAAATATTTTTTTAGAACTTTCATATTTACTTATAAATAAACATTTTAAGCTTATCCAAAGATTATCAAGTCTAAAATATTGTGCATTTTCCATTTTGACCATGCGAAGCTAAAATTACTTAATAGCTAAAAGAAAGAAAGATTACATGCATTTGCTGATTTGCAGAGTTATTCGCCAGAAGACAATAGGTTTGATCTACGCCAATTCCTGTACAATGCAAGGTGGCCATATCAATTTCGCAAGATTGATGAATTTGTAGACAATCTAAATGGTGATAAAGTCACTATTACAAAGTCAACTGACCACGAAAAGGATGATGTTACTTCAGAAGGTGGTATGGGTGTTGTGGCAGCAGGTTCGGGCAATCCACGAGCTGGATTTTAGGTTCTCACTCAAACTTGGAACAGATATCTTGTGGCATTACGTGGATTATCTACAGTCTTCTTTTCCATACTTTTCATGTTGAATTTGTCCATTACAATACAGAACAACCATATTAGTTTACTTGCAGATTATATCAATGCCTGCCATTTTCTTATCTATAATGCTTCGGTTGCTAAAATAGAGTACGAATACCCTTTTGCTTTGTGCCAGCCTTCTCTTTTTCGAATGTTGTTTGTCCAAGTGAGTTTGGACGCGCCTCAAGGTTGTGTTTACTTTAATACTTGTAGACCCCTTATAATTTTTTAGTTGCTTGCATGGACGATTACAGCCATCAGAGACACAATTCTCACCCATTTGGGTGCGTTATGAAGAAATAAAGGGGATTGTAGAAACGAAGGTTTCATTCATTCTTACATTCTCAGTGATGCTATTTGGTTATTTGACTTGTAGGCTCAAATGGGATGACTTCGCCCCTCAACCATTGCCCATCTTCATTTATAAGTCGAATGGCTCATGATAGGTAGTCAATCGGACGAATATCAGGAGTTATAAATGTGAGCAAGAAAAGTGTTCACAAAGAGAATTGAGAAAAGCAAAACGCTACAGTGGGCATTATGCCTCGGCATCAACTTGAACTTACATTGGTGATCTTGTTAATCAACTGAAAGCTAGGACTTTTGGTCGACAATGTAATCAACCGAAAGCTAGGAGTTTTGGAGTATTGTCGACGATAAAATCTCACATCGCTAAGTATGAGAACAATAATAATGGATTGAGTTACCCTTCTTAACCATGTTAATTTATTTAATAACGTAAAATATCAAGAAGATCCCAAATGTGGATTACGCAAGGCACAAACTAAATAGCAAATATCAAGAAGATTGTAAGGGACAAACGAAAAACTGAAAGTAACTACAAAATGAAATATCCATTGGAAGCATCTTCATCGGCTCAAGAAAAAGCTGCAAAGAAGGGAACTCTGCCCTCAGCTTCTACGATGACAAAAATTGCATTACATTTAACATAGTCGTTTCATACTTCACGTTCAATCAGTGGTCGACAAAACTCTAACAATTACTTACAGGCTACAGTTCGTCATGGGAATCATCCTCCTCCTCTTCTGATGTCGACCCACCAGGTGCTCCCCCAGATCTTTGATAGACGGCTGTGATGATTGGGTTGCATACAGCTTCCACCTCTTTAAGCTTCTCTTCATAGTCCTCTTTCTCGGCAGTTTGGTTGTCGTCTAACCACTCAAGGGCCTCCTTTGTAGCAGTCTCGATCTTATCCTTCTCGTCAGACTCAAGCTTTTCAGCAAGCTTGTCCTTGTCATTGATCTGGTTCTTCATGTTGTATACATACGACTCAAGACTGTTGCGAGCATCAATTCTCTCCTTCACCTTCTTGTCCTCCTCGGCAAACTCTTCGGCTTCACGAACCATTCTGTCGATCTCCTCTTGGCTCAAACGACCCTTCTCATTCGTGATGGTAATCTTCTCTGCTTTACCAGTGCCCTTGTCTTCTGCCTTAACATTCAAAATACCATTGGCATCGACTTCAAACGTGACCTCAATTTGGGGGGTTCCCCTAATCAAATAGAGCGCAGGGTTCAATTTAGATGACAAAATATACTGTAAATGTACTTAGCAAATTCATTCGATGCATGCAACACACCGTGGGGCCGGAGGGATTCCAGTGAGATCGAACTTTCCAAGCAGCCTGCAATCCTTTGTGAGACTCCTTTCTCCTTCAAAAACCTGTCACCAAAGTGTCAAACTGTCTCAGCTAAGATGCAAATACGCCAGCCATCTATTTCTCAAACAGCAGAGACGGAGAGAAATGTTTTGGCTTGGATGCATTACCTGAATAGAGACAGTAGTTTGTTGGTCTTGGTAAGTTGTGAAAACTTGAGACTTCTTGGTTGGGATAACAGTGTTCCTCGGAATCAATTTAGTCATAACTCCCCCCACAGTTTCAATACCAAGGGTGAGTGGTGCCACATCCAAGAGAAGAATGTCTGCATTCGAGTGAATGCACATTAGTTAATTCAGACAAAGCTGCTTAAACATCACTTGATCAAGATAGATGCATGCCCGGGGACGTACAGCACATTTAATTGATCAATAAGATTATAATTGACGTCATAAATACCTTTGGTTTCTTCACCACCCTCTCCACTAAGAATACTTCCTTGAATAGCAGCACCATAAGCTACTGCCTCATCTGGGTTCACCCCCTTGTTTGGCTCCTTTCCATCGAAATAGTCCTTCAGTAGTTGTTGAACTTTAGGAATCCTAGTGCTTCCACCAACAAGGACAATTTCATCAATCTGGTTCTTCTGCAACCCAGCATCTTCCATGGCTTTCTTCACAGGTCCCATTGTTTTCCTGAAGAGATCATTGTTCAACTCCTCGAATCTGGCACGTGTCAATGGTTCAGAGAAATCCACACCATCAAAAAGCGATTCAATTTCAACACGGACTTGATGCTGGCTGCTCAGGGCTCTCTTAGCGCGTTCACATTCTCTCCTTAGCTTCCCAAGAGCTCTGTTATCTTTGCTGATATCCTTTCCGTGCTTTTTCTTAATCAGCTTAATGAAGTATTCCATAATTCTATGATCAAAATCCTCTCCTGCACAACAAATGAACTTTCAGCACAATTAAACCCAACACAGTAACTAACAAAATTATCATTCTAAGCCTTCCTCTTTGTAAGTGCAAAATAATATATATAGCACAATTTCGAAAGATAAAATCAAACTTAGCCCCTGTTTGACACACATTATCTAAAAATACATTATTTCAAAACTCATTTTCAATCACACATTCTTCAATAAAATAATATTTTTCATCACATCAAAAAATTTCCTTACTTTTTAACCACATATTTCCCATCATATCACTATTTAAAATACATTATTTCCTCAATAATATCCATCAAACACACCCTTAATATGTTATCATGAGATGCCTCTTTGAACAATACATATTTCAGATTGCCGAATGGATCATACATGAAATTGATTTCTCAGCTATATCATAAAAGGACAATGTGTTCAAGGGGTGTGTATATGAATATATTACGCTTCGAACTTTAACTGCTATAACTGCATGATACACTGCCACTTGCTACAGAAATATATCAGTCATTTTCCAAATCCTGATTTCCTAATAAATGCATAGATGCATAAAACCGAGATACTAGCAAGAAAGATCTGTACCTCCGAGATGGGTGTCTCCATTCGTGGAAAGCACCTCAAAGACACCATTGTCAATGGTCAAGATACTGACATCAAAGGTACCGCCACCAAGGTCAAAGACAAGGATGTTCTTTTCGCCACCTTTCTTATCCAAACCGTAGGCAATTGCAGCTGCTGTTGGTTCATTAATAATTCTTGCTACATTCAGCCCAGCAATTACACCAGCATCCTTGGTAGCCTGCCTCTGGGCATCGTTGAAGTATGCTGCCAGTTGAAACCCAAAATAAATAGTAATTATAATCAAATAGTCCAATGCAATCACAGTCCATGTTTCACTAAAAAAGAAGCCATACAACGTTAGTAAATCATAAAAGTTAGCGACAGCTTACCAGGAACTGTTACCACAGCATCCTTAATTTTCTTCCCGAGGAATGCTTCTGCTGTTTCCTTCATCTTAGTCAAAATCATAGCACTGATTTCCTCAGGACTGAAGACTTTAGTCTCCCCATCCTTAATTTTGACTTGGATATATGGCTTTCCATCTTTGTTGACAATTTTGTAAGGAACGAGCTTCATATCCTTTTGAACTTCCTTGTCATCGAACCTGTCAAAAAATAATTTAGAACTTTCATCGGTATTTTATCACTAAAACAGAGTACAACAAAAATACGTTAATACATTTAAATAAAAAGATTTACTTTCTTCCGATGAGTCTTTTAACATCAAAGATAGTCCTTTCAGGGTTGACAGCTGCCAGGTTCTTTGCAGCCTCACCAATCAATCTTTCATTGTCAGTGAATGCCACCCATGATGGGGTAATACGGTTCCCTTGGTCATTAGCTATGATTTCAACATGTCCATTCTTGTAAACACCAACACAGGAATAAGTTGTACCAAGGTCTATACCAATAACTGTTCCCAATTTGGTCGCCTCCTCCTTCGCAATAGAAATTGCTGATAGACAGCCTGTTTGAGAAGACAAGGTTAGTCAATTTAGTACTCATGAACTCATTTGGCGAATTAATAACAATTCAAACACCAAAGCCAAAAGCAATTAAACAATGATCCAAGGACGTATTGAGAAGCAGTAGTGTTTTAACATAGAATAATGCTAAATGTACACTCAAAGTTTGACATTGTTTTTGAAACTCCATTGTTTTCATAAAATTTGTTGGTGGGAAAGTATATATTTTTTAAACTGTCCAATATGATGTCGCCACATGGCATGATGTAATAGTGTAAAAAAGAGTGTACATATAGCATGATTGTTTAACATAACAATTACTTGTTGACAACGAAAGATATCAATCTTTCCTGCTGGCATTTAGACAGTGAGACCACGTAGTTAATTCCATCTTCTAAAGTTTGTTTTAGGTTTGTTAACAATTTCATCTAAAAGCTGAAGTGGCTAGAAAATGGCCATATGTATTCATATAAATCTTACCTTCAGCACCCTAACGTATTTTTTTCCCATGAAAGTCAGACACGTGTACATTTTTCAATAAAAAGGTTGCAACAATGTTAGACCTTGTTTAGTGGGTATTAAAATAAGATTTTTAGTAGATTTTGATAGAAGTTGATGAAATGTGTGGTTAAAAAGTTGTCGTACCCATAAAATATGTGATTAAAATTAATTGTTGATTTTGACATAGATTAAAATCTAGATTTTAATCTGTACCAAATAGGGATTTAACCAGCTCATATAATAGCAGGAGGCGGAAGCTATTAAAAAGGGCCATATGTATTCATCATAAGTTGCACAACGATGCCTAAAATTGCATCATTTAGTTGAGCCTTTCCAGCACAATATTTTCCCTTTTAAATCTTACAAAATAGTAACTATTACCAAATTCAGGGCATACTAGCATGAACAAACTTTACAAATGCAGAGAAAGAACAAACTTTCAAATTAAGGAATAAATATAATGTCCACGGAAACCATACCAGCAAGAACGGTTTTTTCCAATTACAGTTTCGCCACAAGTAGATGTAGAAGTTCACGAGTTACAAAAAGCAGAAATATTGCATGATAAATGATATAAACTTGTTAAAAACTCTCGAAATTCTAATCAGATCTAAATATCAGAATCAGTTGCTCATTTTCATCCGCTACTAAACTATAAAAATTTAATTATCAGTACGCGACAGATCTAGATCTATCTTCATTTTTCATCAAAAAAAGAAGAAAAAACACCACCCTTGATCAATGTCGCGAGATTAAAACATAACATAAAAATTTTAAAGGAAAAAAAAAACATAATTACCCAATAAAACAATTGCTAGCACAGTGAATGACCCATTCCTCCTCCACAACCACGAGCCACCCATGGCTTCTCTTTCTCTCCCTCCCTCTCTCTCTCGTATATGTGCGTGCGTTTATATGCTTACAGTGTATGTATTTGTGCACTGAAGAATCACAGGATGGGCTTTTCTTATTGAATGGAAGTTGCGTGAAACATATACAATGTGTTCCGGCATTTACAAATTGGTTCGGTCTCGGGTTTCGTGGGGGCTCCAATAAGAGACTATCGGGCCATGTCATTGCAGTTGACGTGGACCAATCATAAATTACAGGTGGATTTTTCGGGCAATGCAACTTGAACACGGCCACGTAGGCCGCTCAAGAAGATTTTTGTTGCCAAATTACAAAAATACCCTTGAAGAACTTTTGAAAAATTATATGAAATATATTTTGAAACTAAAAAATATTGTGTATAATTAAGTATCACTTTCACTTTTTTATTAAAAAATGATATTTGTCACTAAAAAATGTGACAAAAACACTATAGAAAGTGAAAAAAAAAGTGACAAACACTATAAAAAATTATAGACATTCAAAAAACTAATCCGATCTTTGAATCAATTCAATAAAGTGATAGGAAAAAAAAGGTGACAACTNAATAAAGTGACATGAATTAAAAAAGTAACAAAAATTCAAAAAAAATGACAATCCAAAAAGTGAAATAATATTTAACATCAATCAAAACTCTAGAAGAAATCCAAGTGATGGTTGATTTTATTTTACATGTTGTCTATTTGTAATTATGCTTCACTTCTATAACTAAAAATATGACATAACTTCATTTTTAGGAACAAATACCAAAAAGTTTGAAGTGATAAAAATTCAAAAAAATGACAAATTTCTTTGCAGAATCAAACTTCTTGGTTCTCCTATGTCAATGAACCATTAAGATACATCAATGTCAAACTGTGGAGCTATATCCCCAATGAAAAAGATTTCATATTCGACTCAATACCAAGATTTTAATATCAAAAATTCACATACATGCACTATTTATATATCACATACCCATGTTTGACACCAATTTTAATCACATTCTCGTTCTCATTTTTTTCTCTTTCTTCATTTCAACCACACATTCTGCAAATAAAATAATACTACACACAAATCTAAAACTTTTTATCATTTTTCCACTACACATTTTTCCATCAATCACTATTCCAAAAATTCTATTCTCTTTAAAATGGGTTTCAAACACAACCAAGTATATAAATATATATAAGCATTAAGCAATACAATATACAATGAGATGAAAGATTCTTCGATTCTACTAAAAGTTTATGCATGCACAACATAAAATATTGGCCAAAGGAAATGACTCATAAAGGAAATGGCTGAAAATGGTTGTGTCATCGGACCACTGACTTAGAATGCACTTGTGAAGCTTTACATTGATGCTGGAGAAGTGGAAAAAGCTAACTCCATACTGCAAAAGGCTGGTGAGAAGAAAAGAGGCCAAACCAATGTTTAGTTCGTATTTAGCAGTTATGAGTCAATATGTTAAGAAAGGTGACATCCACAATGCTGAAAAAAATGTTCATTACATATAATCACATTGCACAAAACATATCAAATACCAACCCCCAAAACACGTTTTCTTCTTTCTCAAAGGTTCTTCCTTGTACCACTATGCATTATCTACAAGTACGATAAGAAAAATACATAAAATTCTAAAGAATTTTCATTGCAAACTACTTTGCAAACCATATTACTTCATCTTTTAAGTATATGTCCCACTAATCGCCCACAAGAACAACAATGATTCTATGTTAAGAGCATACCAATGTGCAAGTTGCAACTAAAATAAGGATTCAAGTGTCAATTAAAGATTACCCACAATAAGTTGAAAATCATAGTTAAATAAACCCATTATTAACACAATTAAATTAATTCAGTTGGTAAGCAAACTACCAGTAGAGACACCAACCACTAAAACCCCGGGAGAATAGCTTTTTCTTATCTTTTTTCAAACTATTTTTTTCATTTATACGTTCATTCTCAATCGAAAATACCCTAAAAATATCATTTTTACTTCAAAAATTATTAAATATTTTCCAGTATAACTAAATAAACTAACATAAAATCTCATTTATAAGGAAAACAATGACTGTATTTAAGCATATCGAAATAAATAAACATAAAACAACTAAAATCACAAAGGGAAAAATACCAGGTTGAACTTGAAATTGAGCAGAATTTGGTGCCGGTGTTGGGGATGATGATTTAGGTGCAGGCGCTGGTGAGGATTTGGGATGCACGGTCTGGACGTTTTACTTTCCTTCGGAGATGGTGTAGTTTAGGAAAGATGATTTATGACTTTCTAAATGTACATAACAATTTACATAATAATTTATCAACAGACGATGTTACCATATTTAATTAAATCAAAATCTAATTAATCAAATAACTTACTCATTTATATTTTGACACCTCATTATAACGTGAAACATTATGCAAATAATTATGTACAATAAGTATTTTCCAAGTTTTAATTAGTTTCAAGGTATTATTCTAATTGATTAGTTTTAGATTGTATAGGGTCTGATTATCCCTTTTTGTTTTCCAGCTATTTGCAGCTTGTTGGAGGGATTATTCGCGACCGTCAATTATACTAGAAATCTTAGCGTGCACTTAAGTGGGCCTAAGGTCGTTGAGTTGGGCTTCCATTTCCAATCCTATTAAGTCAGGTCTTTGTGCGCACATTTATTTGTGTGTGAAGATTATAAGGAAAGTATTTAAAGATTGGATTTCAAAAATGAAGTTTAAAGTTTACCTGTACACAAATGAGGTGATAATTTCATATTTTATTATTAATAATAATATTATAAATTCCCTTTTCTCTTCTCTTCTCTCTTTCTCCCGTTTTTCTCTACACTCTCCCTCACACATGGACCTAGCCACTGCCGAAGACAACCTACGAGCACCGCTGTATAGCGACACTCTTTGTTTTGAGCATCGCTGTAGCAGCTTTGCTACACAGTGAGCCCCGCACAGCAGCAGCATCGTTGCTACACAATGGTGCTGAGCAAAGAAGTCGCGCGCAACGATGACGATTGGTGGTGGTTTCCATGTTTTGATTTTGGGGTGGTTTTGGTGGTGGTGCGAGCGGTGGTGCTAGATCTGGCGGTGGCAGTGAGTGGGTGGTCACAAATGCTAGTGGTGTAAGCGGTGATGGTGTTCAGTTGGGTGGGGTGGGGGGGTAAAGAATGTTTATTACCAATTATATTTGGTGACTGTGATCAATAAATATATGCGATCTACAAAAAATATGAGATTGCGATTAAATTAGTAATCGTGATTTAGAATTTGTTAAGTCGTGATCAATTAATTTGATCATTTTTGACATGTAAAAGTTGTGACATATGATCGAGAAATAATATGCAATCAATTAATTTGATCATTTGTAACTATAAAATAAGTTGTGACCTTTAAAATTTATAATTTGTGATCTAGAAATATTGTGTGGCATATAAAATTTGTAATTTGTGATCGTGACGTCTGTAGTTGTAATTAGTACGCAAATGTGATCATAAATTGTATAATATTGTGACTTTAATATATTTAATTAATATATTTTTAAAAAAATTAACTATTAATTAATAAAATCTAATTATGACCTCATTTTTTATAAATTCATAAGTAAATAAAAAAATCAAACTATTTACATAAGTAATATGCAACTTTTTATTCTATAATAATAAAAAGTGACATTTTTTTTTGTAACATGTGTAACATTCCACGTTATGTTTTTTATAATGCGTATTGTGTTATAGTGTTACACGTGTGACACGGTATGTTATGCAATTGTCGTTGTCGATCCCACGATCACTTGTCAAAACCCATCTCACCTTTGATGTCGGCGTCGGCGTCGGCATCACCTTTGTTAGTTTCTACCACTACCTCTATCATCGACGTTGACATGCATATCCACCACCATCAAGCGTACCACAATTGGCAACCACCAAATCCATCATCCATCTGTCACCTACACAAAAAGGCATCATCATTCCATCTAAACCACCTCAACACCATCATTGACACTCGCCATCACAGGAGCTAAGATTTTTTGTGTGGGGCATATCATGATCGACAGTTGAGGTATAGCAATAGCTAACAAGAGAACGACATTTGAGTAAAGCATTAAAGTTACATTTTTTGCAATTTTCAAACTGTTTTTAATTTTCAAGTTTGTAAAACTCGTTTGGTTTGGTATTTTTAAAAATATATTTTCGAACACAATGATAAATTTACAGCATAATACTCAAAACGAATTTTTGAACGTTTCTGAAAACATTCAAAACAAGCTTTTAAATAAAATTAAAAATATTAAAAAATCAAAATATAAAATTTCATAAATTAAATTTAAATTTTAAAAGAATAAAAATCAAGAGAAATAAATTCAAATATTAAACATAAAAATTTTATAAATAAAAATTATAAAAAATAAAAATAATTCAAGTTATTAATGATTATTTACACAAAAATTCAAAAAAATTGGGAACATGGATAAAATTATTCCCAATCTATATCATTCACTTTTATCATATTTTAAACTCAGTTTATTATTTATTTTAATTTTAATTTTTAGTGAGAAAAAATATTGTAAGATGTAATATTAATGATAATATGTTAACATAAAATTGTTAATTTTTGCTGAATAATGATAAAATGTCATAGAATAAAAAAATTCCAAACCAAACTTATTTTCTAATTTTCTGTTTTGAGAATAATTTTTCAAAATGAAAAACAAATGCATTTTTAAAAATCTTAAAATAAACTCAAAAATATAAATTGAAAATAAACTCAAAACTGAATCGAAATACAAACTAAACGGATCTTTAGGGGTCGTTCTCTTCGTGTTTCAATTTTGAGTTTTGAGTGTCCATTTTGAGATTGTTGAAAATGTGTTCTTTTCGTCATTTTAAAAAATTATTTTCAAAAATTAAAAAACTCGTTCTCTTCTCCCCCTCTCTCTCTCTCTCGTCTCTCTCTCTTCTTGCCCTCCTCTCTTTCGTCTCCCTTGAAAGGCCGTCGGTGCCGAAGACCACGGCGGAGCTGTCGTGACGAGCAGCGAGCGGCGCTCCCTGTGATCGCCGCCTTCTTCATCTATTTTTTTTTATGCGGTGGTGGTGTCCGGTGGTTGCGTGTGTGGTGTGTAGTGGTTGGGTGTGGCATCGTCAGCTTCTTCTGCTGGTGTGGTTGTGACGATGGTTTTGGGTCGCTACGTCGCCGACTTCTTCTGCTGTTCTTCTTCTGTTGTGGTTGGGTCGCGACGTCATCGGCTTCTTCTGCTGTTGTGGATGTGGCGGTGATGGTGGTTTTGGGTCGCGACATCGCCGACTGTGGTTTGGTAGTACAACGGTGTGGCAGTGGTGGTGCGAAGTAGGTGGTGCGGTGCAGGCGACGATGGCGGTGGTTTTTGTTGGTAGCGTAACTGAAAATAGTCAAAACGAGTTTTGAAAATTTGGGCTTGATTTTAACTAAAAACACCCAAAACGATATTTTTTACGTTTTCGATTTTCTTTGTAAATTTTAAACTCGTTTTTGAAAATTCGTTTTCGAAAATAAGTAAATAAACGTGTTTTCACTGTTTTAGAAAATAGAAAACGAGATGAAAACGGCAAAGAGAATAATCCCTTAATTTCTAGTTCATAAATACAGAAATATTTCACTTCGATAGTTAAGTAAGGAAATACACAATTGTACTACAATTAACTAAAAATAAATTAAAAAACATACCACCATTACCAGGATTCTTTTTCAAATATTTTGCAAAACTTTCTTAGCAAAAGGCCGTACATTAGGCAAATTTTTACAAGATATGCCTTAAAAAGGAAAAAAATGGTTTCTTTCAAATTTTGGAACTGGAAATGAATTAACTGTCTAGGTCTAAAAGATTTAAGCATAATTTTGCCTTTACTTATCGAATAGTTAGCTTGTGCAAGAAAAACTTGATGCAAAAATATGTTGATATATCCCTACTATATTAAAAGAGGGAACCCACTATTTACTATTCATTTGTGAAGCATTTTTTTTCCTATATTGTCCCCATTGATTGTCTACAATTGTTGA
>CAIGRN010033924.1:0-13479 GCA_903798345.1 Fraxinus anomala
TTTTGTTAAATTAAATCTAGAGAACTTGTTCTAGGTTGTTCAATGAGTAGGGTTGAGTAAAGAGCTTGTTTCCATAAACGAGTTTTAATTTAAATAGAAGATTACGCGAAAATTGAAAAAATACGAGTCCAGAATAAACTATGCGGTCGCATAGTATAATTCTATGTGGTCGCATAGAACAAGTGAAAAGCTCCCCCCCCCCTCCCCCCTCCCCCCCCTTGGTTCGGTATAGAGGCATGCGACCTCATGCCTATTTATGCTATGCAGTTGCACAGCTTCCCGGCATTGCTTTTTCATCCACTGCTTGAACCAAGTTGATCCATTTGGTTTCTTCTCCCGAGCCCAACACGAAACTTGTTCCTTTACTTATCGCGATCGACGTTTCATCCACCGTAGCTTAATCAAACAATCACATCACCTCTTTGACTCGCATCGCTCGCTCTAGTCATCGGTCCTCCCTCAATGATCAATGGATCATTTTCCCTATTTGACAATCACTCAAACAAAATTCTTTTTGTTCTCTCTCTCTCTCAAAATCGTAACCACATTTTTTTTACAATAAAATATTTTGCACGTAACTAAAAAAAAGTTCTACTTTTTAACTATACATTCTCAAAAAAAAATAAATAAATAAGAAATCACTATTCGAAAACTCATTTTTCCCAAAAAAAAAAATCATTTTAATGGCTGTCAAATAGGAGCTAAATAGTCATCAACAATTATCTCATAATTTTACAAAAAAAAAAAAAAAATTATATTCAAATAGAGTAGAATTGATATTCAACCACTTCTTACAAATCCTGGACCAGAATTTTGATTATGGATTATAATAATAACATTTAAGATCAAATTTGAAAAGTGTACTTACAAATGGTTCCTTTGAGTTACCAATAATGATGCCATTATGCAATGTTTTTGAAGTTTGAAAATTTGTTGATTTAATATATTTTTAAAAATTTGTAACATTGTTTATGTTTGTAGTTATTGCCGTATTTCAAAATTTTTATACTTGAGTTATGCTCCAACTATAGACTAAATTTCTAGTTTACCATCCCCCACTCCTACCTCAAGAAATGAGGAAAATGAAATTTCGTGAGTATACGCTTTCATACACGTTCTGTGAAACACAACTCCTTTTATATATCCATATTGAGTTACAATAATTCTATTCAATTTTCCATTTACTTGTCCATGCAAATGCAGTCTTTGTAGAGGAAAGAAAAACCTGGTCAAGTGAAAGAACGTAAACGTGATAAAATTAACTTCTTTTAGTTAAGAAAACAAGCCAGGAAGAAAAAGGAAAATGTATCTCGACCTTTCTGGCATGTTCTAGATGTTTTACTATGAACAACTAATTAGGATAAGACTATTTAGTTTTATTAAATAATTAAAATAAATTTAAGAGAATAACGTGTGGAGGGGTTCATTTGAACAATTTGGACAAGACTGAAATCACTTGCACAAAGTGGACTGGAAGCACGTGAAAGAGTAAAAAAATTGATTATAATTAAATAAGTAAATTTTAGGTCAAAGTTGAAAAAGGCTAAGTTACTTATTTAATTCCAATCTTACTTTCAAAATAAATAATTTGTTTTCTTAATAAGTAAAGGAAAAAAAAAAAATCTTATGGTGTTTTTGATTGCGAGTATTGAATTTGTATAGAAAAAAAAATTTATGTAATTCAATTACATAAATCTTAATTGTATGAAAATTATTAATTAAATTTATTTGATTGATTTAATTTTTAACCTAGAAAATATTATACTTGTCTATTTTTTATTGGTGGACAGATTAGTGAGGGGACACACGAGAGAGAGAGAGAGAGAGAGAGAGAGAGAGAGAGTTACCGAAAAAATAAAAATCACCAATTTTTAAATAAAATATTTTCTTTATTTTCGAGAAAAATATGATCACATGATTAAAAGTTAGAAAATATTTTTTTATGAAAAAGATTGTCAATCAAAGACCCCAAATTTGTGAATTTGGAAAAATGACATTTTTTATAAAAAAATAATAATAATAATAAGTCAATCAAACGCACTTTTAGTGGAGTTTTACGTCCCCTAAAATTTTACTTCTTTAACCTATGGATACTAAAAGCAGCGACAGTACTAAGAGAGTTATGATATGATGAGGAGTGGTTGCTCCACGCCTACTTAATTATCTCAGTGTCCAAAAAATAAAAAATAAAAAAAATATATAATTTTTTTTATTTATCAGTTCAATATAAAAAGTAAATTTGTCATTCGATTCCGTCCTCGATATGACATTCGACAATTCACTTGTCTAAGTTGTTTGTGTGAATGCGTAATTATTCAATGGAGAAAGCTAACTTAAGCGAGGGGCCACACTTTCTTATATTTTCTTAGCCTGACGACAGTTAATTTCCCACGGTGCATGTGCCTAAATATGATTTCTCCCATTGGCGGCTGACTTGACAGCGGAGGCTAGTCGACGGCGTACAAGGAAGGGAGCTACCAGCGCTGTCGTGTCACATTTTCAGCTTTAATTGATATTTAGTTTGATGCAATTATCTACTATGAAAGAATTTATGCTATTTATTTTTTAAAAAATTAACTTTTTAATTAGAAATTCTGGGCCCGTGTTTGCCATCCATTTTTCCAAAACTTTCTTTTTTCTTTTTCCCTCGAGTTTAGGGCATGTTCTCTTTACTATTTTCAAGACGTTTTCTGTTTTTCATTTTTCAAAATAATAAAAACACGTTCTCTCCATTTTCGAAAACACGTTTTTAAAAACAAATTAAAAATTTACAAAGAAAACTCAAAACGATAAATTTGTCGTTTTGGATATTTTCACTTATAATCAAGTCAATTTTCAAAACGCATTGTGGGTGTTTTCAAAACAATTTTTCAAAATACTAAAAAAAAAAAAAACATTTTCAACAATCTCAAAACGGACACTCAAAACACAAAACTCAAAATGAATTCAAAACTCAAAACTGAAATACGGAGATAACAATCCTTAATTTCTGAGTGATAAAGTACAACATATTATTAAATTTCAGTTATCATTAAAAAGCATTTTGAAAATTAGTAACTTATGAAACAAGGTGAGAGTGATGGAGTGCAACATGTCAAAATTTAATGACTACTCGTAAATATTTTAAAATTCGATGAGTAAAGTATGATGTATTTACATTTAGCTCCAAGTAAATACATAAGAGCATCTTTCAAAATCTATTTAAAAATAGAGACTCGTGATTTTTAAAGAGTATCTTGATTTTAATAAAAGAGTATCTTTAAATTTAAAAGTATAATATTTTATACAATTCAACAAATTTTTTATTTTGTTCTTTATTTTTCCCCAACATTCATTTCTTTTTTTTTTTCAATTGATTTAGATGTCAATGGCTAATATATTTTATATAATATTAATAATTTAAGTAGTAAAGTATTGAAATTTGCAATTACGATAACTGTAACCATGATACAATACAAATAGGTATTAAATTGACTTTCTAAATATAGATAGTTAGATTTAGAGTATTTCCAAAAGAATCTCCATTTTTAAAAAGCATATTTTACAATTTATAGGACATTTATGAATTTAATTAGAGAGTAAATTTTTTTTAAATATTTCAACATTCTCTTTATGTTTAATACTTAATTTTACTACTTCCAAAAAATATTTATTATTTTTCTATTGAAAATTGAAATATTTTAAATGTATTTAATTATATAAAATGTGTTTAGCTCTTCAAATTTGGAGAGTCAAACTCACTCTCTAAGTTAGAATATTAATTTAAGAGTTGAATCTTTACAATATGGAGTATCTTATATTTAAAAAATCTCTTGGAGATGCTCTTTATCCAAACACACTCAATAATTCATTATATACAGAATATTGATTTTAATAGTGTTTTGTATAGACATTTTTTTTAAATCAATATTTTGAATAGTGCTTTTTAGGAGAATGCGTGGTTAAAAGATAGGAAAAAATTTTGTATTTACGTACAAAATAATTTATTGTGTGAATGTGTGGTTGAAAATAAGTATATAAAAATTTTTTTTAAATAATGGTTGTAAAATAGGGGTTGTATGGGAGAATATGTGGTCGAAAATGATTATTGAAAAAATATATTTTAAAAATAATGAAACTCAAACAGGGGATGAAATTCACCAAAATAAAACTTCCAAATCTACACTTCCATATAATTTGACTTGAAATTAAATATTTTAGATTCTTGGGATGATTTGCATAAAGAAGGCGACGGTTTGAAGAATGGAGAGTTTTCAATTTACAAGAATACATGAAAAACTTTTGAGTTTGCTGGACTTGTATGCAAATGATTAATAGCTCGTCCAGTTCATTTAAAATTGAACCGACGAGTTTCAAAAAATCGAACGATTTGATCAGTTTTATACCAGGCCGAATTAGAGAGCAATTTCTCTGACTTTCGGAACGAACCGATTGGTCGGATCTGAGTTTAATAACACCGATTCACATATTAACGTTGGTACGATGGTTTTTTATTTTTGGATTTTGTTAACAAAAACATAATTATCTTTTCTCTTTTTCATTTCAAATAAAAATTTAAAAAAATTACTCTAATTATTAGCCTACAAGTAGGTCAAATATTTTTGCTCTTGTGGGGAAGGTGAGCTCTGCCTACAAAATTTGATGTGTCTTCCAAAATTTTGTATGGAAAGTATAAATATTTTATAGTGATATTGAGAAAAATACATAATTACAAAAGTTTCAATATACACTTTCAAATTTAAGAAATTTGTTAAAATCTTCCAAAAATTAGGACGTACGATAATAATTTATGACCTATATTTAATCAAATAAGTCACGATCATAACAACACACAATTTTATGGTCACGATAACAAACTAGTCACAAATCATACAAGGTTACAATCACGATAACACAATTTGTGGGTCATAATCATGTATTTTTAGTCACAAATCACACATTTTAATAGGCTACAAATTATTTATTGATCACAATTACCAAATCAACTGGTTCCCAATTAAGATCATCGTCAAAATATCATAGATTTCCAAAAAAAGAAGCCAGATAAGCATTAGGATCATCTTGTGGAGATCCCCCAAACTGATTTTGTTGCACCATGTGGATCAATACTGGCTTCAGTTCGAAATTATTTGTAGCCATTGTTGGGTGTGCAATAATGAAGTAGTCGTCATTGATCACTAGTCTGAAATAGTCTCTAATAGCCCATTGTTGATTATTTTGATTTGCTACTCGTTATGCTTGTTCTGCCATTGCTTCGAATTCATTTCTTCTAATATCCCTTAAAAATCGAAAGGCTCTTTCAATTTTAGGATCAACGGGTAATAGTCTGATGCTCATCGGCAACAAGAAAACTATTTAACGGTAAGGAAATCTAAATTAAAATAAAAGTTAGTTAGTAAAAAAGTAGTAAAAATCAAATAAAAAAATATCGGACAACAACGCCAAAAACTTGTTACCATAAATATGTTGCAATTGTACAGTATCAAGTTTTGTAATATAAAGATCAAGTACGGATGTCAAACCCATAGAGACTAAAATTCAATTTATTATTATGTACTGTAATTGTGTAACTCTTATTTGAAATTTGTAATCAACGGTTGTAACAAAATCTGATGATGAATGTGATGATGAATCCAACGATTTTACGCAAGTTTGAAGAATTAATCAATGTAGAAGAAAGCCTAGGGATGTGATTTCACCTAACTATCAACTATATTTTTCAATTATCTAGTTATTTCTAATCAATATTTTCAAGTTTATAAGTAAGAACCATAATGTAATTCTCGAGTAAAAATCATTCATAGAATTTAATTCAAATATCTCTATTCCGAATCAAATACTAAGAATTATCAAGTTTGTGTTTCTATGTGAAACATGCTTCAAAAATTCTATACTTTCTCTCGAAACCTAAGTTGTGTTATTCTAAGATTGCACCTACATTTTCGTATCTCGAATACCGAAACTTAAACAATTAAATCATTCAATTAGTGATCAAGTAATTAAAAGCATTAAAAATCAATAACACAAATAAATGGAATAGGAAAATATCAAAGAAGTAACTATAATAATATCAAAACATAATCTCAAGTTTTTGTTACGTCAAACCCTAAATGAGAAGATTAGTTCAAAATGGAAGAAAGAAATCTAAACATCATAATTAATAACATAAAAAGAGAGAAATAAAACTCTTCTGAAGCTTTAATCTATCTTATCTTTGATGTTCTTATCCCCCTTGCTTGATTTCTTGCTTCTTGCCCTCTTGAATTATCCCCCAAAAGTGTCCTCTTAATTGGTATTTATTCACCTTGAAGTTCTTTCAAAAAACAAAAAAAAGGTTCTTTCAAAAGTTGGGGTCTGATTTTTTTAAAAAAAAAGAAACCAAGAAAAATCCAAATTCCTCTCGTCAGGTGGCGCCCTAGTGCCACAAATGTGGTGCGCACCACGTTGCTGAAACTTAAGAAGGAATTGCGTTGGGGCCTACTAAGTTGGCATCTGGGCTCCTAGTTTAGGGTAAAAAATAGTAGTGCGCATCTTTCAATATTTTTATCATAACTTCTTCTCTCGATATCCGATTGAGGTGATTTAAAGTGTATTGGAAAGATAATTCAAATGGCCACGACTTTACTTTGGATAGTGTTTTCCAATTCGAACGCTTTTTGACTTCTAATTGCTTCCAATTTATTCCAAGCAATCTTCAACTATCGTTTTGTGATCCGAATCAACTATTGAAAAGTTGCAATTAAGTCCTCAAACTTTAGATTTCACCATTTTTTTATCGTTATTCACTTATTTCTTTCAATTTACCTCCAATCATCAAGTTTCACCAAATCCACATCAGCTTTTCCTTGATTCATGCAAACATCACTCCTTTCTCTAAAATTTACACCGTTCACACCAATTTACCTAACATATAAAATAACACGAAAACAAAAATCAAAATGTTCTAAAACTCTAAGAATCAAACGAAATAACAATATTAAATAGCATTAATATAATGAGTGAAACACACTCATCAAACACCCACAGACTCAATATTTTGCTAGTATTCGAGCAAACACAGAGGAAAAGAATTAGATTAATGATCACACAAACAAAACTAATAAACGAACTTACATAGAACAAGTTTAGTTAGATATCTTGTTTTATAGCTTAGGATTGAAAACATGATATCAAATTCATGAACTACTTTAAAATTATAATGCAAAAGCCAAATTTTTACTTATTTAATGCAAAATGGGTGTGTATGTGAAGAATCAAGTATATTGTGTACATTCATAAATTGATTCAATTCCCGACCTTAAAAGTCAAATATATCATTTTTTCGCTCGTGGGATTCAAACACCCCCAAATTTGTTTTCTTTTAATTTTTTTTCTTGGGGTGTATTTTAAAGTTGATTTTCTATTATCAATCTCTTACACCACTCAAATTTAATTGAATCTAATCGATAACATTAACAATCTATCCATGTAATGAATCTTCCTAACTTTGAGTGCTTCAACAGTGACGCTTATACTAAGCAATTCAAACCTCCTAGTTATCTAAGCCCCTACAATTTAATCACAATCGCATAATTACTTGCTTATTTTTATATTCATAGCTCATGATCAACTTCACCACTTTTTACTTTCTTATTGACCCATGTAACGAGTTTTAATCGATAATTTCCCAACTGTAAAGGCTAAAAGTGTACTAGGTTTCGAGATACCCCAATGAACTTACTAACTGGAGTCAAGAAGGCTCCAAAGTGAGGCTTAGAATTTAAAAAGTGCAATGCCATTTTTTCCCTTTTTTTTTTTCAAGGCAAATTTAAATGGGGCTTAGATCCCTAGCATACGATCATTACCTAATTCATACTCGATAGTTAAAGACACACAACATCAATATTTTTTCAACTTGCACGGAATCATCACAAGCCTAAATCATCTCTTTTACTGGCTCGAACGCCCCCAAATTATGCTATATAGGGTTAAGGATGTAGTGAATCATAGGTTTTGGGATTGAGTATCTAAGTTCTCTATTTCAACCTATAAGTATGAATCAATATATTCATGTACAACGCTACAATCAACTCACGAGCATATATAATTTCACGTTTCACATGAATAAGCAAAAATTTAAACAAAACACATAACTCCATTATACTTCACAAACCAACACATATTCTCAAGTATTCACATCAATTATGGCAAGGCTATCTAACTCACACAAGTATGCAAAAAAAAATTTCCAAAGACACAAATCAACAAAATAAAAATTTCACACATAAATAGCTAATCAATTAGACAATTAATATTTCATCACCTAAACTTAAACTAAACATTGTTCTTAGTGTGAAACTAAAGAAAAAGGATGAGGAATTTCCTGAGTGAATATTGGTTGTCTTCATTGCTATTAGCCGGAAGTGATGTGATGATGGGTTGATGGATGTTAAATATTGCTTCTAACTTTTCCCTCAAACATGAGACTTAATCTATGAGAAAAACAAACTCATTAAGAGACTAATAATAAAAATATAAGCTAAAATCTAAATAGAGGAAATATAAAGATAGAAAGCTTGGGTTGCTTCCCAAGAAGCGCTTGTTTAATGTCATTGGCTTGACTTTGTCCGGAATGCCTTAGGTTGGATCTACAATAGGCACTTACTTCACGTTTTGAAACTTTTTTCCATGGCTTTGGATTTTCTTCAATAGAGCATGGCCATGAAAATTAGGAGGCAGCTTCAACTTCGGTATAGCTTTCAAAACCTCTTTTGATTTAACAATGTTGAGAGGTTTCAAAGTTTCTTCCATGTAGTTCTTCTTTCCTTCTTGCGGTTAAGCTTCATGAGTTAAGAGAAATTCAACCACTTTCTTGCTCCATGTGTACTAGTAGACGTATCACTTCTTAAATAACTGGTTACAGTATATTGCTCTAGATGGTCATAGAATAATTTCTTTTTGTATTTTTCTCCCACCACTGCATCAGTTGATTGGACCATATGACAAGTATTGACCTTTTCTAGGGATTTCTTAGCTTTATAGATGTTGAACATGACTTACTCTTCATTAACCCCTACTATCAATTTTTCTCCTTGTGTATCAATCAAATCTCTTCCAGTTTCCTAGAAAGGTCGACCAAGAATTAATGGTAATTCTTGATCTTCTTCCATATCTAAAACCACATAGTCCACCAGAAAGATGAACTTGTCTATCTTTACCAATACATTTTCAATGATCCCCATGGGTATGCGATGGGTCTATTAGCTAGTTGCAAAGTGATTGTGGTTGGTTTCACTTCGCCAAGGTCCAACTTCTTGAATACAGGTAGTGTCATCAAATTGATGCTAGCTCTAAAGTCACACGATGCCTTATCAAAAGTATAAGTGTCAATTGTGCACAGAATAATAAAGCTACCCAACTCCTTTATCTTTCTTTTCTTTGACATCACTTCTTTCAGGAACTTGGCATAATTCGGCATTCGTACGAAGGCGTCTGCAAAAGGAATGTTGATGTAGATTTGCTTAAAGACTTCTAGAAATCTTGCAAATGGCTCATCAAATTTCTTCTTTAAGAACCTTTGTGGATATGGCAGTGATGGCTTCAAGATTGATGGATTATATAGGAATGAGATTGAGTTAGGCTTGGGAGCCTATTTTGTTGCCTCTGACTTAACCTTTCACTCTTCAACTAGTTTTTCTTCAATATGATTCGGTACAGGTATGGGAACCAAAGTATCTGTAGGCTTTTTATCTCCAATCTCTTTCCTAGTTCTCAATGTGATGGTGTTGCAATGCTCCCTTAGGATTACCTCAGTGTCATTGGGAAACTTCATTTTCTGTTAGGAATTTATTGCAGTTGCTAGCTGACCAATCTGTACCTCTAGATTTCTCATTGTGACCCTCATGTTGGTCATATGAGTTTCGATGTTGTCAAGTCTTGACTTACCTTTATTGAACCATGTCTTAGTCACTGAAATAAATTTTCCAAAATATCTTCCAGTGATGGCTTTCCTTCATAAGCTTGATTATTGAACTTAAGTGAAGGTTGCATCACATTCCTAGTATTACCATAAGATAGATTCTCAAGGCTTCACAATTTTGGATGGTAGTTGTTTACAAAGTAGTTTCATCTTTGGTTAAGATTCTGATCATTCACAAGCTGGACTTGTTCATTCTCCATCTCAGTCTCCTGGTATGAAGTAGAAGTTATCATAATAGAATTTTCTTTTTTGCTAAGTCCCATGTGAAGTTAGTGTAGTTATTTGGGTTGTGAATGATGACATCTGAACTGTAAAGACTATTAATGGGGTCCACCTCATAAAGACCAGCAACTTTCTTTGTATTTTAATGCTCACCTATCCATTGATAGTTATTGGTAGCTATTTTATCTAGCAATGAATATGCAACATCGACGGTCTTAAACATTAAAGTACCCTTTGCTGTAGCAACAACTGTTATCCTTGTCTGACCTTTTATCTCGTTGTAGAAGATCTGTATTTACATCCAATTCTGATAACCATAGTGAGGGTATCTTCTAAGTAAATCTTTAAATCTTTCCCAAGTCTCATAGAATCGTTAGAAGTCTGCTTGTCTAAACTAGCCAATCTCACTTCGCAATTGAACTACCTTGGAAGGGGAAAAGAATTTGGTTAGGAATTCCTGAGCCAACCCTTCTCAAGTAGTGATGGATCCATACGACAATGATTGAAATCATACTTTGGCTTTATCCCTCAAAGAGGAGGAAAATAGATAGTGTTTGATTGCGTCTTCAATAACATCGTTCATCTTTACAATATCACAGATTTCTAGAAAAGAAGCCCGATGAGCATAAGGATCATGTTGTGGAGATCTCACAAACTGATTTTGTTGCACCATGTGGATCAATCACGGCTCGAGTTCGAAATTATATACAGCTATTGTTGGGTGTGCAATAATAGAGTAGTTGTCATTGACTACTAGTCTGAAATAGTCTCTAATAGCCAGCTGTTGATTGTTTTGATTTGCTACTTGTTCTGCCATTGCTTCAAGTTCGTTTCTCCTAATACTCCTTAAAAATTGGAAGGTTCTTTTGATTTCAGGATCAACGGGTAATAGTCCAACGCTCCTCAATCTTCGCATAAACCTAAAACAAACAAGCAAACTATTTAATAGTAAAGAAATCTAAATTAAAACAAAATCTAGTTAGTAATAATATTAGTAAAAATCAAGTAAAACAATCCTAGGCAACGGAGACAAAAACTTGTTACATGTTTTCTATAACGTAAATATATACCGCAAGTATACGGTGTCAAGTTTTGTAATATAAAGATCAAGTACGGATGTCAAACCTATAAGGATTGAAATTCAAGTTATTACTAAGTACTATAATTGTGTAGCTCTCGTTTTATCTAAACAATTTAAATTTGTAATCACTTGTTGTAACTAAATCTAATGATGAATGTGATCATGAATCCAATTAATGCAAGTTTGAAGAATTAGTTAATATAAGAAAGTTTAGGGTTGTGATTTCACGTAACTATCAACTATATTTCTCAATTATATAATTTTTTGTAATCAATTTTTCCAAATTTATAAGCAAGACACTAATGTAATTCTACTCCCCCTCTCGAGTGCCGAGTAAAAAAATTCCTAAAAATCCATTTCAATCTCTATTCCAAATCAAATACTAAGAATTATTAAGTTCGTAGTTCGTATGTGGAATATGTTTCAAAGACCCAATAATCTCTCTTGAAACCTATAGAACCTAGATTCTGTTATTCTAAGATTGCACCTAAATTTCCTTCTCTCGAATGTCAAAACTTAAGCAATCAAATCATTCAATTGGTGATCAAGTAATTGAAAGCATCAAGAACCAATAGCATGAATAAATGAAATAGGAAAATATCAAAGAAATAACTATAATAATATCAAAACATAATCTCAAGTTTGGTTACCTCAAACCCTAGATGAGAAGATTAGTTCATGATGGAAGAAAGAAATCTAAACATCATAATTAATAACATAAAGAGAAAGAAATAAAAACTCTTTTGAAACTTTAATCAATCTCCTCTTTGATGTTCTTCTTGCCTCGTTGCTTGACTTCTTGCTTCTTTCTGTTACAACCCATTTTATATAGTCAAAGTCAATGGTTGAATTGTAATTTTGCAATTGATAATATATGAGGATTAGGATGGATTAGATTTGAAGTGGGGGACTTACCTATTCATCATTGGAAGTTGGGGGACTTTGCAAAGCCCAATAACTTTACCCATTTTAACCCA
Source organism: Fraxinus anomala (assembly GCA_903798345.1). Lineage (NCBI taxonomy): Eukaryota > Viridiplantae > Streptophyta > Magnoliopsida > Lamiales > Oleaceae > Fraxinus > Fraxinus anomala. The sequence continues at coordinate 12,239 of CAIGRN010033924.1, forward strand.
TTTCCCATTTCATTTCCGCACATTATATACATCACACAGGCAGAGAACCGAGAAGGTTCGAGAGAGAGAGAGAGACCGAGAGAAACCGAGAGAGAAGAAGAAAGGGGAAAAAGAAGGAAAAGGGAAAGAAATGAGAAGAAGGGAAGAATAAGAGAAAAGAAGTAAGCGTTATTTTCCTCAATTTGGGTTTAATTTATCTACTTCTTTAAGAAATAAAGAAATAATTTATGTTGAATTTCTAAGGTTTAATTTGTTAGTTTAACTTTCAAATTATGTGGAAGAAGAATATTTTCTTACTCAAGTGATTTGATTGAGAAATTTTCAGTTGGATTAAGGTAAGCTTTACTATCTTTGACAAACCCTAGAATTTTTATTAGGTTCTTGAGTATATATAGTTTAGAGTGATGATGGTGTTGATGAAATACTTGTTTTGAAGTATGATTTTATGGAACAAGATGTAAATAAAGGGGTTGTAGTGTTGGTTACTAAGTCTCACTAGATGGAAATGGATAATTATTTTTATGATTGGAATGGAAGGAATTTTGATACATGACATGCTAGTGAAGGAATTAGTAAGTGAAATTAGCTCCAATTGATTAAAGGAATAATTTGGGAAATTTTGGTTTAAGTATTATAGCATTAGATATTAAAGGTTTCTTATTTTTAATAGTGGTTAAATTGGTTATCTTATATGGAATTTCAGGTGGTGACGAAGAAATTGGAAAAGTTTACCCGATCATCATAGCTTGTAGCTTGTTTTCTGTGAGTGGATATCTATTTTTCAGAAATAAACACTTATTTAAATTATATTAGTTTTCAAGCTTATATGAAATAACTGTTCATTAGATTTCTTATTGTAAATTGTATAAGTTGCAAAAGTTATTTACTTCAGATGATTGATTTAGAAAGCATGATTTTCATAATAAAGTAGATCTTATAACCAGTAGTTTTAAAAGTTAAATTTATTTCATTTAAATTATTTCTCTAGCATCTTATATGTTTCAGTATATCTAAAGTTATTTTAAAAACCACCAGAAAGTACCCATGTGATTTTACCCCTGTCTGCACTAGTGTGAATGTGTTTCCACAGTGTCTGATTTTGGATGGTGATGTTACCAACTCTGCACTGGTGTGAATGAGTTTCTACAGTGTATGATCAGTTATGGTGATTTTACCCGCTCCGCACTATTGAGAATGTGTTTCCATAGTGTATGACCAGATTATAGCTCTGCGCGCGTATG
>CAIGRN010033938.1:0-19828 GCA_903798345.1 Fraxinus anomala
TTATTTCTTTTATACAAATGTGTATATGAAAATTTTGTAATACAATTTCTCATCTAATATGCATCGAAGATGCTAATATTATCTTAAAAATAGCACAATTCGTGCATTGCACGGGAGCAAAAACTAGTCATTATTAAAAGTTTATTATTTTTTCTTCTACATGTTATATTTGTTCTATTTTCCTCTCGCTCTGTTTTTTTTTCAATTTTTTTAAAGGTTTCTCTTCATTCTCTACACACGCGCGCACACAATATATATATATATATATATATATTTGCAAATAAAAATTCTTGTAACACTTTTTCTTTCTTTTTTTTAAACCAATGTGTTTATCTAAAAGATCAATTTAACAATAAAATTTTATATAATAACTTGTCATTAAATTTTAAATATACTTGAAATATTATATAATTATTTTTTTATTTTTTAATTATTTGTTTATTTAATTAAGGTGACTTAATTTTTTTAAATTCTTTTAAAATTATTTGTTATTACATGGGTGAACAAGATGGAAATCCATCCACAGACCTTTTATGTGGGAATCCTAGTGATTTCTATTTCTATTTTTAAAAAAAGGTTTTCAAAAGTCTATAAAATTTTAAAATGAAAGTATAGAAATTCCACTAATTTCATACAAATCCTATAAAAGTCGACAAAAGTTATCACTTGAAAAAAAAAAAAAGTTTATAAAAGTTTTCAAAAGTCTCAATTGAATACACTCATTAATACCATTTAATCCTTCTGACCAAGCATGTCAAGATAATGGCAAAACTTACTCCTATGTAAAGCTTCATCAAAGAGAAAAACTTTCGACTACAATCCACCTTAAAATGGCAAATATTATTTACTACATGGAAAAAGCATAGATAGCCAAACGCGTTCTTACTTAGGCTGACGTTTGGGACATAAATATGACGGCAATAATATGTTGGCAGCAGCAACCTTTCTGCCAAGCATGGGAACCTTAATCTGACTGTAATAAACTATGAAGAGAAGGATTAAAAACACAGTAAATACAAGTATAGGGGAAGATATCATTTCCTTGATTTTCAATGTTAAAGTGCCATTTATGGATTTGTTATTATTAAGCCACAAGAATTCTCCTTCAATTAGTGCAGCTCCTAATGTCCAAGAAACGTCTCCAGGTCCAAAAATTATTTCCATACCGCTTACACACAGTGCATTTTCGACAAGAGATGCCAAATAGGGGACTCGGAAACAATACTGCCCGTTGATGCTTGTTTGATCAGCCCATGATTTAGAACATAATAGCTGGCCTGATTCCCTCATCTTTGTAAAGTTTGCTCTCTGGCTCAAATTTAATGAATTGGAGACGGCAAAAAACCCAGATAATGCGTGATAACGCTGGACTGTGTGCAAGCTTTTTGTTAAATTGAGAGATTCTTTCCCTGAAGAAGATTAATTGGAAAAATGACTTCACATAGGGGAAATGCGAGAATGGATTGATAATAAAAAGCACCATATAATAAAATAATAAATGTTCATTACTGAGAAAGCAGAAATCATGATGGGAAGATAATCCTGTAGGATTTTACCACATTTTGTACTGAAGTGAACACTTCTCTTCATTTTTCTACTGAAGTATATACACAAATCAGTTCAATCATGTCTTTAGAAAATAGCAAATCTGAAAGTACCAACAATTCATGGCCAAGGGTTCCCACTTACCAATAGAATCAGTGCTACTACATGCGTCATAATAGCATTCGGTAACCTCACATCCTAGATATATCCCTAAGAGCTCATTTATGAATTTAATATACGAATTTTACTGTTCTATTTAGGAATGCTAAAAGGCTGGGTCGAGCTGAACAAAAGAATGTTCAAGTTTCGCACAATTTCTCGATTAACTTAATATTATGTTTAAGTGGTATATACAATTCGACTAAACGGTGTCAAGCTTGGCTTCTCAATCTAGTAAACCAGCCGATCTTAAGGCAAACTTCAAGTAGACTAGTTCCTTTATCATCCTTAGTAAATCAGCCAATCAGCCAATCTTACATGTTTGGTAAGGTGGACAAGATGCTTCTAGGCAATAGTGAAGAAGGAAAAAGTAGTTAAAATCTTATCTATTATACTATAATATTAGACAATACTACGTCCCAAAAGTACCCTAAGGACTTCCAAAGCATTAGGATAAGGGATATCCCAATACATAAAAAAGAGTGGAGAATAACACCAACGAGGAAGGCAGAATGCAAACTCTCAAACTTCTTGTATGTGAAATAGAGAAAAAATAAAACAGAGACAATAGCAAAAAAATTAAGGGCAAATAAATCCGCAACATGCTCTATACTAGTTTCATTTCATGGAAGCATCCTCCAAGTCGTCATCGTGAAAGAGTCATATGCTATATACCTGATAAATTACACAATGATCATCAGCAACAACGAATACTATTTTCAAATTTCAATGACCAATTTTTTTGCCAAGACTAGACAAGTCAATATAAATGTTAATGCAACTGTGAGTCTGCCAACAGAAAAATTCAATCACAAATCCCACTGGAATATACTGAACATATGCAACTCCATGCCAGACAGACCCCAGGGAAAAGCTGTAAAGTAACTACATAAAAGGGAGACAGTAAAAAACATGCACTATTAGTGATCAAAGATATACATACTGTATTTCATATTTTACAACCATTCCATTATGGTGGCTTTCATGCAAATAATAATAATAATAAGTAAATATCTATTTATTAAGGAATTTGTTATTGGCTTGCCACATTTCATGTGGCAGTACAGGTAATAATGGCTGAGACAATTTCTTTACTCAAATTCCACGTTTTACCCAAAATGTGGGGTTAATAACCCAAATGATCATTTAACTTTGCAAAAAGTTTTCACAGGGTAACTCAACTTTATAAATCACCCAAGTCATCACTGAACTTTGCAAAAGGTTTTCACGGAGGTCACTGAACTTTGCAAAAGGTTTCCACAAGGTTTCCACAAGTCACTGAACTTTAAAACTCACTCCATGCATCACTAAATTTCGCAAAAAAATTTCACAGGGTCACTGAACTTTGCAAAAGGTTTCTTCAGGGAATCACCGAATTAGTGATCCCTTGGAAATTTTTTTTGCAAATTTTAGTGATGAATTGAATAATTTTTAAAGTTCAGTGATCTCATAAAATTTTTTTTGCAAAGTTTAGTGATGACTTGAGTGATTTTTAAAGTTTAGTGACCCTGTGAAAACTTTTTGTAAAGTTCAATGACCATTTGGGTTATTAACCCCAAAATGTGGGATAATAGCTTACACACTTCATTATTACCTTTGACAAGACTAATTAGCATCCTTTTTTCTTTGCAGATTATCTAAAAGAGAGTTGATAAAAATTGAAAGTATCAAGAACATTCCTGTATCTAACTTATACACAAAGTTTACAGAACTTTTAAAATAATTCTCAATATCAGCATCAAGAACATTCCTGTATCTAACTTACACACAGTTTACAGACCTTTCAAAAGAATTCTCAGTATCAGCATAAGGCAGGTAGTTGTATTAAGCCCTATTTGACTACCATTATTTTCAAACTCTTTTTTTTACGCACTCATTTTCAATGATACATTCACGTAATAAAATATTTTGCACGTAAACTCAAATTTTTGTCATACTTTGTAACCACACATTCTCCTAAAAATTACTGTTCAAAACTTTATTTTTCCCAAGTAATGGTTGTCAAACAGGGGCTAATTACTTGATTGCATGTGAAAACATCATTATGAATGAGTTCCATTAGTAATTATCAATTAATGAATCTCCAGAAAGTAGAAATTACTGAAGGTTACAGGGAAATGCAATTTCCACAATTAATATATTATATATTTGTAAGATCATAGCTCATGATAAATTGAAGCACTAATAAATAACATTCAAACAAATTCCCGCAAAGAGTGTGTTCACAGCATATTTAACCAACCACAAAATGCCCATAGAAGTTCAAATTTTGAAAATTATAATGCAAGATATATAGTTCAACTGACCTCCAAAATCAAAAAGGCCTATGCAGTTTGAATGATATGCTTGGTGTAACCACTCTGAATTGCTTGAATTGATTGCAGCTGCTTGGGCAAGTACTTTGCACTGCTCCCAGTTCGGTTCCCCAACCAGGAGGATAGTTTTCAACTCATTCTCTTGAACCCGAATACTCAAGTTTCCCAACTCTCTAGAATCTAGTCTAAAGCATCCATGGCATGTATAATTTTGCAAGAAACCAGCCCCAAGACATGGATGTCTGACTTCAAACCTACCTCCGATATTTTCTCTGTGCTCCTGAGTAAGACTGAGCATAACAACAGTCCGATCAAAAGCTTCGTTCAATCCAAATGACGGTAATGAGAATGCTATAATATCATGTTCAACAAACCCAATCTTCGATCTAAAAACATGCTTGTTTTCAACTATATTATTTACTTCTGCCACCACCTGCAATGATGAGCCTCCTAAATCAAGAAGTCCCAACGTGGAAGATCTAGATGAATTCCCCAACACACCCATTTTATAATTCAACGCAGCCCAACCATAATATGCCTCTTCCTTCCCGCTCAACACCTTGATCCATTTTCTTCCATACAGAAAGCCATGTTCTTTCACTACATTCTCCACATCCTCCATAACCCGGTGGGCATCCTCCACTGCCAAGCTCCTCATCCCGGCTGTAGCCATAACATATATTGGAGTAATGCCACGTCTCTCTGAAGGCACCCATTGTTTAGCATCATTAATCAATGGCTCCAAAGATGCCCTCACTCCTGAAGCATTACCAACAAAATTATGCAACCCTGGCTCTGTTTGCATACAATGATACTGACAACTCTTATTCTTGGTCAAATTCTCCGGGAAACTATGCAATAAAATAGGCAATTCTCCATTGTTCTCACTGGAAGTCTTCACCATCCATTCATACACATTTACTCTAGTGCCAGTACTTCCACAATCAAAGACAACAGTAAAATATGAACTCCCACTGAATCGCACAATACTGGGTTGTCTAAAACTAAAATATCCACCAATGATTATTACGATCAAGAAGACCACAAGGGTAGTGGCTATACTGATTTTTAGCATTCTGGGATTATGAATAAATCCCATAATTTGAAGCTTCGATTTTGAAGGAGATTCGGATTCCATTCCACCATTCTAAAACCACAACCTTGAGAGGAAATCAAAGATTCTTGACAATCTTAGAGGCTTTCTTCACTGGAATTTGATCAAAGGACATTGGCTATACTGATGGTTGTGAATAAATCACATAGCTTGAATCTTCAATTTTAAAGGCTATATGTGTTCCATGCTATCATTCTAAAACAACAATATCGAAAGGAAATAACATATTCTTGAATACTTAGCTTAGAGTCTTTCTTCACTGGAATTTCGGGTTTACGAGAATTTTCGAGAAAATGTTGATCAACATTTGGTAGTGACCATTCAGACGATGAGAAATGGAGATGCGAGTGCACAGATCCAGGAAGCAGGTAGACTACATATAGCCTATGGCCCATGTTTTCATTTATAATCACAAGTCTTGTATAAAATAATTTAATACGTAAATTTAAAACTATTCCTTTCTTTTAACTATATATATTTTTTAAAAATCCAAAGTTCTAAAATACAATTTCTTACCAAAGTGGGGCTCAAATGAAGACTTGCACAAGCCATATGTCCGAAATGAAATCGTTAAATTTTTCTACTTAAAAAAATAGTAAAATATCTAAACATAATATTGAACTTATATTTGTGTATTTGATTGTTCGCTGAAATTTAAAATATCGAATTTTGATCATTAAATTTATCTAAACATTGGACGTTACTTATTGATATAACATTCGTTACAAATCTCTAACGGAATTGATGACGCGATCGATGGAGTGCAAAAGTGTTTTCACTAAATTTTGAAAAATGTTTTCGATTGCTCATTATATTTTGAAAAATATTTTCGATTGCTAACCGAAAGGTGATCTAATTTTTGTCACTAAATTTATGAAAATGATGTGGATCTGTTGTTTGGTAAAAAAATATCTACACTAAACATATGTGTCATTTACAAGTAATAAAGTAGACAAATGAGTCCGAATTGTCGACTCTAATAATGACTCAATTACAAAATTAATTAATGAAAAATTGAAGATAAGAGTTGGATTATAATTAGGACGTGGTTTATCATATACAAATTGTGAAGATAATATAACCAACCAACAATAAATAGAAAAGGGGCCCTCGAAAACCCTAATTTCACCATTTTGACCCTTGCCCCTCTGTTCTTCTATCCAAATCTTCATCCCCTTCTCTCTGCAATTCTGCCAACCAAACAAATAAAGCTATCAGAACGATTCCATCTTCACGCGCTTCCTTATATCATTTTGCGCAGAATCACTTCTGAAGCTGTCATATGGCCCCCTCTCTGTATGCCTCTTACATATGTGTGTCTGTGTGTATATGCGTTTGTATTTATGCGCGTTTGTGGATTTTCGGAAACTTCTTCGAATTGGGTTGTAATAATATGCCCATGTTTAGTTTTTCCTGAATACATGATATTACGTGTGATAATCTGGTGAGGAATTATTTGTGTGTGTGTGTGTGTGGATTTTCTGAAACTTTTACGAATTGGGTAGTTGGATTTGACCCATTTTTTCTCTTTCTTTTTCTGAATTAATGAGGTTACGTGGGGGTAATCTGATGGGGAGCGATTTCCTGCAAATTAGCTAAAAAGTCTTTCCAGGAGTGTTACTTTGTTATATATATTCCCCTTGACATTTTGGTTTGTTTTATGGAATTATAACACCTTGATTTTATGTATAAATTGGTACATAAGTTGTATGGCGTGTCAGCTGTGATTGCTTTTAGGGACATTTGTTATTTAATTTTTTAGATGAGCTTTTGTTTACTTGAATGAGCGTTTTTAAGTTTTTCCTAATCTTCCCTTTGGGATTACAGGTCTTGGGGAAAAGATTAACTTAGTGTAAATGAGTGCTCCCAGACAGCGTAGACAATGGCACTAACGACCCATCAGTTGCAGGTAATTAGAAAATTGACGATTTCCCTTTGATGGAAGCTGATAATATAATGCCTTTTCTAATGATGCTCGAGTAAACCTGACTTACTGCAATTGTATTTTAAAAGATCTTGTGATGGTTTAGTTTGGTTAGGCAGAAACATTGTTTTATTGGTTTATGAAGTATCATATAGTTTTTAACTTTCACGTGATTTTTATCTCAAAGAGATCGTTTATGAAGTGTTTTCCTTGCATATCGTAAATGCCTTCAGTTTATATGTTTTATTTTTCTTCTCAATTCTATTATGCTATCAAGGTTTAGGCTTGAAATGTAATACAGTTCTCACCACTGTGGTGGTGGAAAAAGGCTCTTACCAGCCCGTCCTGACTGGAACAACTCCAATTGATCCTGACAGCTTGAAAATTCTCGCTCCTCTCCCAGCAGCTTTGACTCATAGATCTGAGATAGATGGGCGTGGTGATATGATAGGGTCTTTGAACACACACATGGAAAAGAGCTGCTGTTGTGTCTGAAAATCAATATTGTTCTGATTTTCATCCCAAATTGTTTTACTTCTATGAGTTAAGCAATCACTTCCTCAAACAGAAACAAAACATGTTTCTGAATTAGCAGAATAAGTCCTTAGAATCACGTGTGTTTCTAGTGAAATTTGCAGGAACTGCATGCAAAATTTCTAATAGTTGTAGATTGTGCAATTGAGTTTAAGCTTGTTAGCTTTTACCTCTGAATATCTTACATTGTGCTTGCTAGATTTGAGTCATGATAAAATGACATTTATTGACTCTTATTATCTAATCTGTACATCATCGTCTATTCCCAGTTGCATCAGCTCCATCTCGTATTCTCATTTTGTAAAAGTTCCCAAGTTTTCATTTGCATAACATATATAACAACTGTCATTGTGCACTGTATTCAGGGTCCTTACAGCGCTTGTCCATTAGGGCCTTCACCATGGAGCAGAGGGAACAAGTTGATAAATTTTCTAATCATCCGTGCAGCTGGGCAAAACAATAGATTTACCTCCTTGAAATGCAAATATTGTTTAAGGTGAAACTACATGCAAATATTTATGTTTTTTTTTTTTTTTCAATGTGTATTTTCACCTCTCTATATGCTCATGCTCATTTTTATTTATGTGGAAAAAAATTATTATCTGTGCGTCGAAACATGTATAATTCCTAATTCCACTGCTGAAAGATTACAGCTTACTGAAGCTGTTTTTCCAGAACCCTGGTGACTGTTAGGGTTCAGAACTGAGCTCTTGAACTCGTTTTTCCTTTTCTCATTTGACAGGATGAAAAAGGTAAAACAGCAAGCAATAAAAAAAGGCTCTACATTAAAACCCACTGTACTTATTATTTGTTGTTTGCTGCTGCTAACCCCATTCTCTCTGTTATTCTCCTTTTACAGTTGTTTTTTCATTTTTTCCCTGATCTGGCCTTTGTCAACTTGTTTTATTCGTCAACAACATAAAGAACAGCCTGGACATCCCTCCCTCCTTCCTGCCCTTTTACATTTCAGTGACCAAATTGTATGGAGAGGCTATGATATCAGTGTCAAACCACAACCTTTAAACATTTTTTGCTGGACAATTTATGATATTTTGGAGTGCAAACTATGACAATGATAAATATCCTTGGGGCATTGCTCTCTCTCTTATATTGTCATTTCATTGATGGATAGATGAAAAGACCGCCTCTCATGGATTTTGTAACTTACGGCATGCTCTTTTGATTATTTATTTTACTAAAAGATAGAACGTTGTCATTGAACTGTTCTTAGTAAACAATTTTTCTAGATGTCAGAAGTATTGGGTCTCTAAGGGTGTAATAAGCCAAGTCATATCAAGCAATGTGATGCTCTAAGCTCAGCTTGGTGTCATAAACAGGCCTAAAGAAATGCTCAAGCTTGGCTCAACCGTTGATCGAGTCAAGGTTGAATATGCACTCCTATGCCAAAACAAATGTCTCAAGCACTCTGGGTTTGATATACAGTGTATTTAATATTTTATTGTCCTAGAGACCCAAGCCAAAAATGTGTTTGATGATGTAGAATCTAAGTTTATTCGTAATAAAAAGGAACTCAAAAGCTTAACTTCTAGTAGGGGGAAGCAATAAAAGGAGTATAATATCAATTCCTGGACATTAAGTGAAATAGTGGATAAAGGAGAACCTCGATTCTCTAGTGCATGGCTAATTGGCTATCCCCTTGTTTAGTCTTTGTGTTCGTTTTTTTTGAGCCAAGCTTTGCTAATTTATAAGCATAAATTTTGTTTTAAATTGACGTGTATTTTCATGTGGAGTTTGAATAAAAAAACAAGCCTACACTGATGTGTATGTAAATGACCTGCTGGAATATTGAAACTTTTCGTTCATTTCTGATGGTTACTGCATTATTAAATTGTATGATATATATGTTGTTACTGTATATTAGGTTATATTACATCCTATTCTTATCTATGGTTTAATCAAATGGCCCATTCCAGTGTAGGAGCTCCTTTTATCCTTGGACCAAAGACAAAGTTATTTAAAATATCAGCTTTCAAAGGTAGCAGTTGTGGTGATGCTGGAAGTAGAGTTAGTGGGTCAAAGACCCTGAAGAATCATGTTAAAGTTTCGTATATACATTCTGAGAGTGAAGAATCTTCAGTGAAATCTCCGGTTCAGAATATTCCTGTTTCTTGTACATCAACTGCAGATGAGACAACAACCCAATCACTGGCTATACAGAGTCTTTTTAAGAACTGGTTAACGTTACTGCTTGCTACATCACAAAACCAAAAAGTGAATGAAGTTCTTGAAGAACCTTCATCAGTAGAAACTTTGGAAATGCGAAACAGTTTGCAAAAGCAAGAAAGAGCTGAAATAGTAAAGGCTGCTTGGTGCTCCTTTTTGGTTCTGGATGCGACCATAAAGATACCACTATTGATATTGTAAGTTTTATGGTTCATCTCTCTCTCTCTCTCTCTCTCTGTAATCCTGCATAGTGCACATGCCTTCTTATTTGTATATATTATCCATTTCAATGGATATTTGGAGCTATTTTACTTTAGAGTGAGTTGATTAAATTTTTGTCTACAAACACAATTTGCTGGACATATAGTGGGTGTTTGGCCCCCATTTTTTAGGAAGAATTAGTTTTTCAATAGTGATTGATGGGAGAATGTGTGGTGGAAAAGTGATGAAAAGTTTTAGATATTTGTGTAATATTATTTTATTTGAAGAATGTGTGGTTGAAAATGAGTACCGTAGAAAATTGAATGGGANAATAAATCTCAAATACGTCAGGAGCGTGATCGACCAGTTGATTCAAAAGACTATGTGGGTGGTTGGCCCCCATTTTTTAGGAAGAATTAGTTTTTCAATAGTGATTGATGGGAGAATGTGTGGTGGAAAAGTGATGAAAAGTTTTAGATATTTGTGTAATATTATTTTATTTGAAGAATGTGTGGTTGAAAATGAGTACCGTAGAAAATTGAATGGGAAAAAAGGAGAAAGAATGGGGCTCAAACATGGGCATAATATATTATTCATTTCAATGGATATTTGGAGCTATTTTACTCTAGAGTGAGTTGATTAAACTTTTGTCTTCAACATATATTGCTGGTAGTTTCACAGGGGAAGTAGTTGAATGAATCCAAAGAGTGTAGCTTAAAAACTCAGTGATAAAAGTCATTGCATAATATAAATTGTCATATGCATGCACTACAGTTAAAATGCATTTTAGTAGCTTCTGCTTAAGCCTATGTTTGGGCTCCATTTTTTCCAAAATACATTTTTTTTTTTCAGAATTCATTTTCAATCACACGTTCTCCCATAAAATAATTTTTCATATAAACCCAAAACTTTTTCTTATTTTTGAACTTCACATTCTCCAAGAAATCATTATTCCAAAACTCATTTTTAAATTTTAACCAAAAATGGGGCTCAAACAAGGGCTAAATATTTTCTCATTATTGCATCTGAACTGTCAAAGCATGAGTACAACATATATTCTTTGTAGGATGCAGTTATCGTAAATAAGATGATTCAGTCAGACCTGCAGATCTATAATGGATATGAATGTTGCTGCTGACTTATTGTCTTGCCTTTTGTTCTATTTGCAGCGCCCCTTCATACCTGGGAGTTAATTTAGTATATGGATCTGTAGTTTCCAGAGAATTGACCCCTTTATGGGTTCTCGGACCAGTAATTGTTGCTCTCTACATTAAGATGGTCCGGTTCATTTGTGGGCTCTATTTATTCAGTTTCAAGCAGACTGTTAAAATAATAAAGAACCTGCCGGTATACTACCTCGTGCTTCATTATTATATTGTGCATGGGAAGTTTAAAGAAGACATACGTGCGCTTATATGGCAACCCATGGTGGACATCAGAAACATGGACTATAAGGAGGTTACGAGGCAAAAGGCGAAAGATTTGGAAATCTGGTTGGTGGAGAAATATCAGGACTATGTGGAATTGATATGGCCATATTACTGCAGAACGATCAGGTTTTTGAAGAGAGCAAATCTAATATAGATTTGCGGGCTTGTATTCTGGACAGAGATCGTTGCAAGGCGTGAAAAAAAATGGGATTCTTTGTTCTTTATTTCCTTGTTTTAGGTTGAAAATATTCCCACGGGCAAAAATCCTGAACCCCTTTTTGAAATATGGGGTTCTTAATCCCTTTGAGCAATTAGAGAATTGGAACCAAATGGCTGCTTGTAGATGGTTTGTCAAATTTTGAATTCATAATCTTGAATGAGTTTTCTTATAGTATCAATATTAGTGATCACACGTGGAACTTTTCTTTGGTTGTTTGGAATTTGGAGAGGGAAATCGGAAGATTGATTGTATGCTTTTTTTAGGTGATATTTGGAGAGGGTAATTTTCTTATCTTCTTCTCATCCTCCCATTACCCGACTGTTTATTGCTTGACGAGCTCCTCTTGAGCTTTTGTTAGGGAGATTGGATGTCTCAACTATAAACTATGTAATTTAAATGAAAATGAGTTAAAGAAGTCGATGCTTTTCACCTTATCTATTGCAATATTATACTGTTTTTTGAAAAATCCTCTAGACGTGTTGGTCGAGTAGAAAATCCAATTCTATAAACTTGTTCACCAAAAAAATAATGAATAGATAAAAGAGAAGGTAAAAAAAAAGAAAATCCTGTTGTTCTTCTGGCCTGCCTTCAAAGAAAAAACATCGTTAAACAATTAGCAAATAGCAACATCTGTATAAAGGGTTGGATTGTCCAAAAATCAGCTGCTTCGAATCTCACTGAAAAACACAAACTAAACCAGACAATTAAGTTCGTTCAAGAAAGAACAAACGAAGCCGCTTTCCATACCTCAGATTCTCCGAAGGGTCACCATTTCTCCACCATCCATCCCACTTGCCATAAATTTTCTCAAATGGGTTCCTCAAATTCTCCCCGAATTCAAATGGGTTCTTCTTAATATCCTCAATCATGCAGTCCTTTTACTAGCTTAAGTTTTACTTCTGTTTATTTGCTTGTGGAAAAAAGATAAAAAGAATGGCAGTTAAAGTAAAAATCGGTTCTTCATTTTCCTGTGTTTCCACCTCTCTTTGTCCACCTTTTCAAAGTAAAGCGGCTCCAAAGGTATGTATATTTTTTTCACCACTTTACAAATTTTTGCTCTGTGAGGTTTATTGGAAAGGATTGTTATTATTTGTTTTCTAAATGATTGAAATCTTAGCAGAGTTTCTGATTTGGTGGTTAAGCAATGCACAAATGTGCTTTTGAATTTCTTAAGTTCTGATATACTCGGCTGTTAATGTTGGGTTTAAGTCCCTGAAGTTTTTCTTCGAAGCAATCAAGGAATCACAAATTTTTTTGGGGTCATTAGGAGTCCGATCCTATATTTTCATTCCCTGGCAATGTTATGATTATATGTCTTCTATCTACACCTTATAAGAAGAAAAACAAGATTTCGGATGGTCACAAAGATGCCACCGTAGCTGCAGGAAGTCTCAGAGCATGTTTGGTTAATCCTAAAAAAAGTTTGTTGCGATTTGTTAGTTTTTTTCTTAAAAATAGTTACTTTTTGAAAGTAACTCTTTACCCCGCTCGTACTTTTAAGTATCTAATGAGAAAAGGTTATTTATTTTAAAACTTACTTATTTACTTATATAAGTGAATTTTTTAAGCTTAGCCAAGCATGCTCTTAGTCCATGTAGAAGCCTATTCTTTGAGGTCCTTCCAAAATTACATTCTTGGGTTGAAGCATCAAGAAATTCTCCTGCACCTTTTTGAGTAGCTCTACTTGAATCTCCCTCTGAGGTATTGGCCCTGCCTTGAGCTTCTTTCATAAATTCTTGACAAATAGCCACACAAACAGAACAACAAAGCAAGTTACAATTCTGGATACTTATTGGGGAAAGACATACATATCGATATGACAGTATTTGTGGGGGAATGTCAACATATCTTTTTAGCCTCTGGTATGCGCAAAACTGGCCATTTTGGACTCTGTATTAATAGCTCAAGGCTTAAAAATGGATGCCTATAATTGAGTGATGTGATTATTCACACATTAATAAAGCATTGTTAGTGAGGGCTTAGTAATCTCTGAATATTAGCCTTGGGTATGCATAATACGAGCCTTTCTGGACTCTTGTATCAATAGGACGGTCAGGGGTCAACTGTGGATAGGCTTATAAATCAGTGATACAATGGCATGCTTATCCATATAACTACAAAAAAGTTAAGTTATCATGTCAACTCTAGCATGAATAGCTTAGGGTCGAACTATGGAATATGGATATCTATCATTTAGTGATAAGCCAGGTTTGAATATTGTCATGAAGATGACCCCTAATTTGGAATTTCTGGAGTCAAAGTTGAGATGAATGCATATGAGTTGCTTGGTATGCAGGATTTTGTAATATTAAGGGGAAACTTATTCGTGAATTTGTACCTTTTATAATTATGATCTTCAAAACAACTTATCTTGTTACTATTTACCTCCAACTTATTTGTGCTATTTTAGTGGAGAACATTTTATCTCTTCAGTCAGCTTTTATTTCATTGATGGAGTAGATAATGCCTGTCAACCCAAATCGATAGCATTGTTAGTATCTTCCTACTTTTCTTTGCACTTTTAGTTTGAAGTGTTTTCATATATGCATAGGTTTCTCCTTTTTGTTAATTTATTTTTTCCCTTAATTATTTCTAATGTTAATCATAAAATATTCTTTAAAAAGAATTCCTGACTCCTGCCTGTTGGTCTTCAGTTGATCTCAAGGCTAGGATTGTTTGAGAGCCAGCTATACAATACATGCCAGTTAAGAAATGCTAAAGGTAGCTATTTTATCATGTTAGAATTGCCTTATGAATCATTTTAATATAAGATGCAACTTACTCTTCCCAACCTTCTGAGAAGGATACAATGTTGCAGTTTAGCTTACCCAAAATGTAGTGATATTTTCTGATAAATAAACCACATATATAATTATGGCCTTTTAAGAGTTTCTTCTCCAGTGGACCATCACTGTAAGCTCTGCTTTCATTTGTTCGAGAATTAATGTGTTCAAATAGGTTGATTTTAACATATATTTGAATTTTTATACTGTGATGGGACTATTAACCATTACTCTAAGAATCCTCTCTTTTGTTCTGCAAGTTGTTAAATCATGCCAGCTTATAGATGGAAAGCTAGCAGTGAAACAAAGGTTATCAAATAGGCGATGTATTCTCTTTGCTACAACTGACGATCAGCTATCATACAGTGAGCTAGAACCAGATGATTTCGAGCAGGAAATTCAAGTCCCTCCTGCTGAAGATGCCTCCCTCACAAACAGTTCATACTTCCATATTGAAGGATCTGAAGGAAAACCAGGCTTCATTTCATTTTATAATCGTCCTCGCCAAAGAGGAAACAAATTCTTGGCGTCTACCACTGGGAAAAATCACAATAGTCTACTGTGGTTCATCGGTCCCACTGTCCTTGTAGCCTCTTTCATATTTCCTTCACTTTATTTGCGCAAGATACTCTCCACTATATTTGAGGACTCTCTATTAACTGGTAGGCAAAACTTGTGCTAGTTTGAGCTACTTCTTTGGTACCTGACCTGCTGATATGTTATTTGCTTGTTTTGTTCCACCTGCATCATTATCTTTATTCCTCCTTTTGAGGAAAAAAACCAAATTTATGGCGATACATAAGTACTTTACAAAGTTTGATGTAGCTTACTTGCTTCCATGTATCTTGATCTCATTTTTTATTATTTAAATGCTAATAGTGTTGTAGATGTTTTGATTTCACTTGAATGCCACTGAAGGCATTTGATGGTCCTAATACCTGTCACAAACGTTCGCTTACTGCGTAATAGAACATTGATGGTCTGCTGTTTGATAGCATCGTTAAATGCAACATTGGTACTACTTCCAATTCCTTGTTTCTTGGTTACTATTCTATATTGTTTTGCCTTGAAAATTCTGGAATTATTTGCTAGTCTTTCAGAGCTTTGGCCCGTCTGAAGCTTCTTTGTCATCTGTTATTAGATATTCAAAACTGGAGTTGGAATTGTTGATGTCATTCCATTTGAATTGAGGAAAAAAGTTGAGTGAAGGGTATTGATAACAGATGGATGTTGATAAATCTTTAGATACACTATTGAGTGAAGTTAGTTGCTTCCTGTTGTTTGAACTAAAAACATATATTGGCTTAAAAGTGTAGGAGCAGTAGAATTCAATTCAGACATGGTCTGAGGAGTGTTAGATACTTGTTCAAGTATGTCTGGATATATATTGTTGGCACCAACATATCAGCTTAAAGCATATTTGCCTTCCAGTGTGACCGCACCTCTTTGGGTAGAAGAAACATTATTCACCCACTAAATGAAAATAGTCCATCATATACACAGTTCATTTCGATGATCTTACACTAAAAAATCTGCAGTGGCATGGAAAACAAAATTTACTAATTGTAAAGTTATCATTGTTGACATCGGATAAGTTTATATGCATGTAAATAGAGCATAAAACTTTTATTACACTTAGTATCATAATTCTTGAAACCGGATAGACTTTGTTATATTAAATAGTAAACTACTACTGATTTCAGCTAGGTCAGGAAAAGGAAAACAAATTATTGCAGTGATTATTATGTCGTGTGGTTGATCTATCACGACATTATTTGTTAATTAGGAGCCATTAAAATTATTTGCTTGTTTTGGCAGACTTTCTAATATTATTCTTCACGGAGGCACTCTTTTACTGTGGAGTTGCTGTGTTTCTTCTCCAAATAGACCACTTGAGGAGACCTATTACGCCTGTATCTGCAGCTAATAACATGAACCTTACACCGCATTTGGGACACAGAATCTCTTCTGTTGCTGTCTTGGTTCTTAGTCTTACAATTCCGATGGTGACTATGGGTTTTGTTTGGCCGTGGACTGGCCCTGCAGCTTCGGCTACTCTAGCTCCCTACCTTGTTGGTCTTGTTGTCCAGTTTGCATTCGAGCAGTATGCAAGACATATTATGTCTCCTTCAGGGCCTGCCATTCCCATTATCTTTCAGGTAACAACACTGGCCTTTCATTTCAACTCACTTAGTTCAGAATCATTCAAAACTTTTCGTAGAATTGAATTTACTATTGTTACTTTGCACGTAAACACGTTTCAAGAATATAATGGGCAATGTTATCTATTTCTCTAAATCTATAATATATTAAATATCACATCAAGTGAGAATAATTTTTTGAACGATTATAGCCCTACTACAATTCAATTATTTCAATAATATCTTATTTTTTGTTTTTCAATATGTATTTAATTTACAAACGGTAATAAATACTATAATTAAGTCTCAATTAATTAACATTCATATTCACCTATAATATATTAAATATCACATCAATTGAGAATCATTTTTTGGATGATTATAGTCCTACTATAATTCAATTATTTCAATAATATCTTATTTTACGTTTTCAATATGTATTTAATTTACAAACTGTAATAAATACTTTTGAATACAAATTGTAATAAATATTATAATTAATTTTCAATTAATAAATATTCACATTCATTTAATTAATATTAATTAGAATTTCACATTCACATTGACGTTTAATGTCCATGTTATTAATTCTCAATTAATTGACATTCACATTCATTTAATTAATATTAATTAAAATTTCACATTAAAAATGAAGTTCATTATGTATGCTAATTAGAATCCAGTTTAACTTAATTAGAAATTAAATTATATTCATTTAATATAAATAATTTAACATTCATTGTTATGTATATATTTCTTGGTATTAATTCTAAATTAATTAATATTCACGTTAATTCATGTATTGTATTTGCCGTTCATCATCATTTATGCATTTAGTTGTAATACTCACGTTCAAGTATGCATTTTACTAGTTATGTTCATGTATAAAAATTAATATTTATTTTTAGGGGCTTGCATTTCTATCATATTTAGATCAAAAGGGTAAATGGATGGTCAAATATTACTTTCACATCACTTATAAAACATTTCAGAATAACGTGCAACGCACGTTCAACTTTGATTAGTAAATAGAAAAGGGACAAACACATCTTCCCCACATCCCACCTGCTCCTGGTCCTGGTCCTGGTCCTGGTCCTGCTCCTTCTCCCTCCCCTTCCCACTTCACCAGTCTCTTCCCCCCTCACCCCGCCTCCAACCCTCTTATAAAACTTAAGTCTGTTTAATTTGCAGTTACCTACCACACCTCCCCACTGGAAAAAAATGTTAATTTTCCAGTCCTGGCAACAAGTGCTAAGTTTGCATAACTGAGAGCTATTAAATAGTTAAATTGAGGGGTATCTACTTGTTTCCAAAATTTATGGTCGTCCATCTCTTTGTTTTGACACACAATTATGGAAAAGCAAGACAAAAGTGGTAGTGTGAACAAAATGAAGATTGTTAAACTAGGACCTTAAACTGAGGGGGTCGGGAGGTGGGGGAGAGGATGACTGGATTGGAGGTCAGAGGTCCGGGGAGGAAAAAGATGAGTTTTTTTTAAAAAATATATTTTATTTCTAAAAAATGAAACGAGGTAGAAAAGTATTTTCAATCAAAATCCCTATCATGTCCAAGACACGTGATGTTTTAACTCCTAAATTGGACAAATTCATCTTATGGGTCCAACTTGCTACAAAGATTGGAGGTTGGACCCAAATACTAAATTTTCATATACTATAGAATCCACACAAAATTCCCTTGTTTTTAAGACATTGCAATACATTATATACATAGATCAGTCTAGAAATCTGCGCCTATTGATTGATCTTTCTCATGGATGTCATTAAACCGGTGTAATGCCAGGTGCCTTTTCAAAATTAACACCCCTCCATTTCATATTAAATGCCCTATTTTCATATTTAGGTTGTTCCAAATTCCTACAAAAGTCACTTGCCAAAAATATACACAATTTTGTTCCTATAGTCTGTCTTTATTGATTTTGGTTCAATTGTTTGGTGGCAGTACTTTGGCATTGGAGGCTTGAATGCTGGTGGTTGTAGAAGTTTTGGCTGTTTGATTTTGTAGATGTGAAATGTTGGTGACTGACTTACGATGCTTGTTTTTCCGGACTGATTTAATGATTTTGTAGTTTTGTTGCTGGAAAAGGGATGATGTCATTCTCATGTTCCCCCTACCCCACCCCCAAAAAAATCTAAACAAATGTGGTTTTCTTTAAAGTTTTGACTCTAGTTCATCTAAAGGTTTATCAGAATTTCTCTCTTCTATATCAGAATTTAAGCCTTTGGATCAGTTATATTTTGATCTTAACACGGTTTATGACCATTTGGGTTTATTTTAGGTTCAGTAGAATGCATAGAATGATAAGCTTGGGAAAGCAATTTCTGCTGCGCTGCATTTAACTATTTTCAGGTCGGAAGTTCACCATGATCAATGATATATTTACCTTTTCCTTTCGACACTCTTGCAGGTTTATAGATTACACCAGCTAAATAGGGCTGCACAACTGGTGACGGCTCTCTCTTTCACGGTGAGAGGAGCTGAGATGACATCACACAACCTGGCAATAAACGGCTCATTAAGTACACTTCTGAATGTCCTCCAGTTTCTTGGCATCATTTGTATTTGGTCACTTGCAAGTTTTATCATGAGATATTTTCCATCTGCCACCTCACCAGAACAGTAAATAGTGAAAAAAACCTGAAGTTCGACATATTATCGCCATTCTATGAGTGACTCTGGACATGGTGAGATTGAAGAAGTTAGAAATCTTGACGGTTGGACTAGCCATTTGGGTAAGTTACTTCATCATTTTATTGGCTGCAGATGAATACGAAAGAACACCAACCTAGAAAATTAGGATAAAATGCGATAAAAGGCTTAATAAAGTTACTGTACAAACAGTAATGTTCGTCGAACATTTTTTGAGAGCCACTCCAAGGAGAAGCTGTAACTCTCCGAGTGCTTCATTGCTTGTATTTCGCTGTTTTGTTCTTATTATAATGAGTAGTGGGTCTCGGAAATCGGTGAACAATAAGTGAGTAGTAGTTGTGTATGTTTGGTTAAATTAATGTTTGCTTGGGGCTTCAAATTATAATGAGCTTGTAATTTTACCCTAACAAATAAACATGAAATTTTGATATCAGCCCTTGATATCGTCCTCTATTCCTACGTTTAGTTCTTCTCCGGCAACTTTCATTCCCGTGTGTATCGATTTGCTTAGACGGTGAAAGCTGAATAAATAGTAAATATAGCATTTGTCTGTGTCAAAAGCGTAATCTCTGTATCAGAAGCAAGATTATGCTTAATTCTTGACTGTTCTC
>CAIGRN010033942.1:0-34391 GCA_903798345.1 Fraxinus anomala
GTGACTATTAATTACATAATTGTAGTCTTATTATTTTTAATTAATTAACTAAAATCTGATTTTTACACTAGTCAAACTTAAAACTCGATTTTTGAATTTTGCATAATTAATCTCTTACTTTTGAACTCTTCCCCTTAATTTATTCAGGACCCAATGATAGTAATAAATTGAAATTCAGTATATATTTGGTAACTAGCAGTATTGTTCGAAATTGCTACTGTATTCGAGATTTAGAAGGTCCATGGAACTTTGACATTCGTCCCAAGTAGTGTTGAAATCTTCACCATAAGAGTAGTGAAAATCATTCTCCACATGAAATTCCGGCCAATTCAGATTCTGTTTCTCATCAAGCAGGGTCGGCGCCGGAGTATCCCACGGGGTATACTCTCCATTAATATCTCTAAATAAGCATGCTTCATCCAGCATTGAATTTTCATTTTCATAATAATCCGGCACAGAAAAGTCACTGGGAGTGAAGTTACTTGCGGAAGGTGAAGAAAACTGGTGCCCATGGTCGTCAGGCAAATTGAGTTTGGCGCAATTTCCATACAAAGCATCGTCATAAGCACGCGCCGCCTCCAGTGAAGTATTGAAGGTGCCGAGCCAGACCCTGTGGCCTCGATTCTTCTCCCGGATTTCGGCAACCCGTTTGCCCCATGTCCTCTGACTTACGCCTCTGTAAGTGCACAAGGGACAAGGCATTATCAGGGCCGCCTTTGCCTCTCGTGCACCCTTTCCTCGGACGCCCCACTGTGGATTTTTTTCGTGGCAGTTTTGACCTCTCCTTTTTGTTCCTTTCCGGTTCCAATTCGAAAACCCAGACGAACTATTTCTGCGCTTTCCATGGTGTATGGATTTTTCAACACAAGCAAATATCTATTGATTTGTTGGTAAGGCTTCCAAAGTGTCAGTGAATGTGTTTAGATTTTATAGTCAGGAGATGAGTGGACAAGTGTGACATTGACGAGGTGAAAATGACATTTGGCACGGACTGTCAATCAGCCGCCTTTTCGTTCATTGAGAAGTAAGATTCCATCTACGATTAAATATTTTGGAACAAGTGATTAAAAAAAGTAGATTTTTTTATTATTTTTTTCATTCAAGTGCAATGCATGATTTAAAATGAGTGACAAAAAAAAAAAAAAATAGATTTTAAATAATTGGACTAAAACATGGACTTAATTTCAAATGGAAATATGCTTCGAAAAAATTGTATGAATTTTTGTACGAAAACAGATGACGTCGGGTAAATTTCACCAACGGTCCGTGAACTTTCGGCAAAATGTCAATCGGTTAACTAATTCTTAATTTGTCGTGAAATCAAAACTAATCTTCCATGGAGTCGTGCTACATGTACATAATTATTTATATAATAGTTTAGCAATAAATGATGTGGCAAGATTTAATTGGATCAAAATATCATTAATCAAATAACTTCCTTACTTACATTTTGACATGACATCATTATTTAAATAGTTACGTATAAAAAGCATTTTCTTTTTCCATGTGATTATTGGGTGGCATGTCAATTAATTAGAATTAATCTATTTATATAATTTGGACGAAATTGTTGTGTGTTGTCAAAAAATTAGTGACTGTAAAAACAAGTTGATGTGAAACTGTTCGATAAGTGAATCTCTCGTGGCATGTTGTCAACCATATTGTAAATCATGATTGTACACGAAGCATTATAAATTGAATTAATATCCTCATGTCACATCATAAAACTATAAAATCTAAATATATGGTGTTAAATATAAAAACTCTGTAAAATTCTCATTTTACCAGCTTCATTTCTAGAATTCTACATATAAAATC
Source organism: Fraxinus anomala (assembly GCA_903798345.1). Classification (NCBI taxonomy): domain Eukaryota; kingdom Viridiplantae; phylum Streptophyta; class Magnoliopsida; order Lamiales; family Oleaceae; genus Fraxinus; species Fraxinus anomala. Next base: position 1,819 of record CAIGRN010033942.1, read on the forward strand.
ATTTCAAATATAGCTTTCGGCTGACCAATTTACGTGAATTTGGGAGATGATAGACGCCAAAATGCTTGGCTCTTGAGATTGTGAATTGGCCAACAACTCAAGATAGGGAATTGTACACTGGATTAATCTGTGTATGTGTCAACCTCCGAGGTGGCGCGGGATTTGGGAGCCAGATTTTCAATAAACTAAATGGGGGATATTGCATGGACTTGGGTTTGTGTCTCCGTGTAGTTGGGCGATAGACCCTTGGAAATAAACATATGATTAATATTACGTTACCGAAAATAATAAAAGAAGCAGTTATTTTAATAAAAATTATCATCGATTTAGTTGACGGTGAATCTATAATTCACGAATTTCAATACTTTTGATAATGAATTAAGAGATCCGCAACCACTTAAATCGATAATTATCACCATTGAAGATTATTGAGAATAACCTTGCTACTCAAAAATAGAATTTGGTGTGACAAAATTTGTTATGTACAATTCAATGCTATATTTATTTATTGTGGATGAATGAAAAATTAAAGCACAAAGTGTGTATAGTTATAATTTGAAAAATAAAAAGTGAAAAATTAGAGGTTAGGAGATAGAAAAGAAAGGAACGTGAGTTTTTGAAGAAAATATGACATACGCTGTAGTTGGTCAATCGATTGATTTAGATTCCTTAAAATGAATTGTTAAACAACTCAAGCAAGATAAAATTCTAGTCTTCAAGTTTTGAGTCAAACTATCTGATTCGACATACATTTAACCTAGATAATTGATAATTGTATTTTATACACTGATTCGGGCCCTAAAATATCGATATTTGATAATTCTTTTGGCAAAATATATTCTAAATTGTTGTATTTTATGTCATATAGGAAAAACCCAATGATTGAACGATGAATTGAAATAAACAAAAGAAAATCAAGGAAAAATGGAAAACTCCAAAGTTTGAGAACCAAATTGCAAATATTCAATTATTGATTCGGATCACAAGACGATACTTCAAAAATTGCTAGAAGACAATTGGATGCAAATAGAACTTAAAAATGAATGGAATATGATCAGAATATTAATAAAATCAATTTTTAATCGCACAAATTGTATTCCAGATTTTTAGTCGAAAATTGAAATCCATGTTTGGTATATTAAAAGTTCGAAATGCAAAAATTATATTTCTATAAGGGTACGTTTGATTTCATTTATTTTCCATGGAAAATGTCAATTTTCCATCCAAATTCATACTTTAAAGTGTTTGATTGCTATTGTTTCATGAAAAATATTTTTTAACTTTTAAAAATATGCATAATTTTCCTTATTTTAAGGAAAACATTTTATTTTCTATGATATATTTTTCATGCAAATCAAATACACTCTAAAAGTTGTAGTCCTTTGAGTTAACTTTTCAATGCACTTTGAATTGTTTCAATCGAATATCAAAAAAAAGTTATGACCAAAATACTGACAGCTGTGCAGAGAAAAAATTCGCGCACGAAGTCAACTTTTCTTATTTGATTGAAAGTCTTTTGGAACCCAATTTAGACGTGATTTTCAACCAATTTTTTATTCATACAAATACTTAACAGCAGAATACATATTGAAGACCTTTCATATACATCACATACTACAATATTCAACAATTATTATCATCAAAAGAGGAAAAAAAAACATAGTTTTTACAAGAGAATTGAAGAGAACTTGCAAAAATTTAATCAAGTGAATATTCAAACTTGATTTTTGGACAAAGAAGAGAATGCGCAAGTGAAAATTTATCAAGAAACTATTGAAGAGATTCAAAATTTCAATATTCATCTTCATCTTCTTAATTTATCAAAATTTTGGATTGTCCTTTTATTTAAATAAAATTTCTTGTAATTTTGATATGTTATGCTAGTTTTATATATTATTATGATGAGATGAACCCTTGTTATGAAATTTTTTGTATTAATTAATTATTTTGGCGACTAGTTTTCTTGAATGTTTATTATTGTTTATAGCTATTAATTGAGATGATTTATTTAAATATATTATTACCAGAGAGATAATAGGTTTTTAGCTAAAAATAATAAACATTGTAAAGTTCAATATATAGTAGAGATATACATCTGTACTTTATATGATTTCCGTATGTGTTCTAGATCGTTTTATATATTTATCGTGTTTGCATCTTTTATCGAGAGATAGAAGAATCACACGAGGGGAATATATTTGATAATTATCGAGAAAAGTTTTCAATTAAATTAGGAATACTGACCAACAAGAATGATTACAAATTGTCACTTTAATTCGTTGTGCTAAAAATAGACTAACAAGGAAGATTCGACATCTTAGCAATACTTCCACATATTTGAAATCAAACAAGTTAAATTGTTTTCCAATTTAATCGATAATTTAGATATTAGTATAGAAAACTCAAAACATATTTGTTATTCGATTAAGATTGCTATTAATCTGAAATCGACTGAATATTTAGTTTTCGTGGATTTGACACCCTAAATACTACTATATTACTTGTTACGATTCCGTTCACTTGTGGAGAATCAAACGATCGATAATAAAGATTTTGTGTTGGTACGAGGAGCATTTACCTTAAATTACATTACTAATTTTCTATATTTTGTTTAATTTCTTGTGCAGTGCAAACTCAACAGGGAATTGGCAAACTTGTTGGTGCAAATACAATGCACTTGTTGATCTAAATACAATGCATTTTTAAGTTCTTATTCTATGTTTATCTCAAAAGTGGAGGGTTGAGGGATTTCCTCATAAGAAACCGAAAAACATCAAAATTTTATTATTTTTCAATTAACTAGAAAAAAAATAATGTTTACCTTAAAATTTTCAATCGTGGTAAATCCCCAAAATACGTTCACGCGTTTATTAACTTGCCCATGCCACGTGGCCAACAGGGCTGGTTGCCAAATGGCCAACTATCCAAAATGTTCAAATTGAAACATTCCATGTCAATTTCACGTCTATCTTTACATAGTAGTTTAAAAACTAGGAAGCTAGAATTTCAAATCTAACGTTCACTAGAGATTGTCCAACTTACAAATTGTTAATGTCAATCTCGGCTTTTGACATTTTTCAATTTGATTATTCAACCTACATTTTTATTTTAATTTGATCACTTCGTCTTATCAAAATCAATGACCAATTTGATATGACTAATGGATTGCATGATATAACTCATGTTGGATTCTAAATCAGCATTGAATTACTGAACAAATTGGAAAGGAACTACACAATGCAAATTAAAGTTTTTGTATTTTGCAAAAGATGTAGATTAAATGTTAAACAAGTGTCAAGTCGGACGATCTAACGATCACGTGGATTCACTTTTGATTTCAATCAAGATCGGGAACTTAATGGTCAAGTCGAAACAAAAATGTTAGTAGCGGGATTAAAATGAAAGAAAGTAAAATTAGGTGCCAAGAAACAAACTTGAAAATTGCGTGACTCAATGAAATTTTTCAAAAATACCAAATATGTTAATCACATAATGTAAAATATAAAGAATATAACATTTCACATAATTCTGTTTTGCTTGATATTATTGTTGCAAAAATATTGGATAGACCTTAACTATAAACCGACTTGTAAAGGAAGAGCGATGAATTCCCTATAGCCACACGGACACAATTGTTGCAAAATTTGATATCGACAAATTTTGTTCTAACACAAATCATTCGACACATTGAGATTGTTTAAAATCTAAAGCAAATATAATGTTTTAAATATAAAATTAGAATGTAGTATCCTAATAAGTTTTTAAAATAAAATAATCAATTGATGTCGACAAATAAAAAAGTGGTAATTACATCAACCCAGAATTTTTAAGATCCAATTTAAAAAATCAGATATAAAATTCATTTATACAAATATCAGATATTAATTCAAATATTTAATATTATTAATACCATCAAAATTAATCACAATCCCTAATTACTCTCCTCTCTCTCTCTCTCTCTCTCTCTCTCTCTCTCCCTCGTCCCCTTCCCCTCTCTATCTCCCTCTCTACCCGTCGTTTCTCTCTCTTTCTCACGCATCTCCTCCCCCTCTACCCATCACGGCGCAACAGTTCTGCTCCTCTTGCATCACTATTAAGCGACCGTCGAGCATGACGCAACAACACCGCTGCGCACAGCGGTGCCTCACTTATCTCCTCTTACGAAAACGCCACCATCGTCGTCACTGTGAAGCACCAACATCGTTATCGTGATAGTTGCAAAGACACCACCACCACTGAGCTCAAGCAGCAGCGCCGCTGCAGCCCATCACTTCGTAGCACCACATCTCGATCTGCGCAACGTCGAGGCTATGCTGACCGGCAATGTCAAACCAATATTGTGGGTTGCGATTTGTAGTTTGTGGTTGAGGGCCGGTGATATTTGTAGTTTGTGGTTTCCGGCGATGAGCATTGCTGCTGTGGTTTTCTGGTTAGCTGCCACTTTCGCGCAGTGCACCATTCTGTTAATATCGTGTAGGTTGTGTTGCACATCCGGGTGTTTTTTGTTGGGGATGATGGTGGTGCATTCTGGCCATTGGTGAGATGGTGTGGTGGTAGATTTAGCGCCGTTGACAGTGTTGGTGGTGAATCGACGGTTGTAGTGATTTTTGTTAGATTTAGTGATGGTGGATCTAGTGGTGACATGGTAGTTTTATAGTTGAAAATGGTGGTCGAGAGGTGGTAGGGGCGACAGTGGTGTGTGCGGTGTGTAGTGGGTAGTGTGTGGCGTTGTTTTGGCGGTGGTGGCGGTTGTGATTGGTGGTATATGTGCAGTGGTGTTGCTGGTGATGTGCGATGATGGTGGTGTTGCAAAAATGACAGTGATGGCAATGGTGGTTATGATAATTTTTGTTGGGAGTGTATTGGATCTAGTGGTGGTGGCTTTATTGGTGGTAGTGTTGTGGTGTTGTTATGGTAGTAGCGCGCGAGGACATGGGCGGGATAGTGTATGTGACCAATTATTTGATTGATTTGTGACCAAGTATTAGTGGTGTATCGGGATCGTGGTGGGGTGTTATGGTATATGTGACCAATTATTTGGTTCATTGTGACCAACTATTAAAATGTCACCTTAAAATTTGATAATTTGTGATAAAAAATAATGTGTGACCTAAAAAATTGTTAATATATGACCGATAATTTGATGATTTGTGACTGTCTAATAAGTTGTGACTTATAATACTTGTGATTTGTGATCGATAAATAAATTGTGACGTATAATTTTTTTTATTTGTGATCGATGAACAAATTGTGACCTATAAAATTTTTAAATTGTAACTATAAAATAATTTGTGACCAATGGATAATATGTAACTTATTAGTTTGATAAATTTGTGACCGATGAATAAATTGTGACATATAAATTTTTGATTTGTGGTCGATGAACAAATTGTGATCTATAAAATTTTTGAATTGTGACCGTAAAATAATTTGTGACGTATGAAAATTATGATTTGTGATCAATTAATAATATGTGACCAATTATATAGAATTTGTGATATTAATATATTTAATTAATAAAATATAAGTTTAATTAATTAATTAATTTATAAATAAAATTTTAAAAAGTCTAAGATTTGAAATTTTAAATCTTAGTCTTTTAAATTTAAAATTGGTGAAACTTAACCTCTTAATTATGTAATATTCTCAATAAAAAAAATGAGGTCTCTTATAAATCGTTATCATAACCTTAGTTGGGCCATGTAGAATGGACCCACGAAGCCCATCAACATGTCATTCCAAATCTACCAACACCCTATTTAGTGCATGTTTGACACTCTTTAATTTATTTTATGATTTATTATACGATCCTACGGATGGCAACGGGGCAGGGCGGGGTCGGAGCAACTTCCCCCGCCCGTAGCACCCGCTAAGCAATTCCTCATCCCGTCCCGTTCCGTTACCCGTTTAAGGCGGGACAGGGCGGGGTCCCTGTCCCGTTTAATTTTTATTTAAAATTTTTTTTTATAATTTATTTAAATATATTTGATAAACTAAATCTTTTATTGTTTGTCATATTTTTTAGATAATTTAAGTTGTCATTTTCTATTAGAACTAATGAAAATTTTCATTTAAAGTATTTAAAAAAAAAAAATTAAACGGGGCGGGGCGCCCGTTACCGGTTCTCGCCCCGGGACAAAATTCTTTGCTCCGAATACCCGATTAAATGGGTTATCCTTGCCCCGTTTGAGGTGGGGCCCCGCGGTTATCGGGTTTATCGAGTTTTTTGTTGTCCCTATACGATTTTTTGACCACACGTTCATACAATAAAATATTCTATATGTATATCACAACTTTTTCCTACTTTTTAACCACACATTCTTCTAAAAATCACTATTCAAATCTCTTTCTTCTAGCAATATGAATGTCAAACAAGCTCTTAAATTCAAATAGAGATTTTAGGGGAGAACTTGAAATAACACCACACATGTCGTGAGAAAGCAAACTTTTTCATTTATGTCTCATTGATATGATTTTTGAGAAGTCAAAATGGGTTTTTGAGATTAAATGCTACTTTTAGATCCATTTAACTAATTTTAAGGAAATGTTTCCTATCCTAAATAAAAATTAGGGTAGTTTCTTTAAAAAAAAAAAGGATGAATCGCATCCCAGACGGCCCCCACCTGTCCTGCCTTGGGCCTTGGTGAAGGATGTAAATCGCAGATTATGCCTCCAAAGATACAGAGTGGAAGACTGCTTGTACACTTGCACTTACCCAATGGTCAAATCCATATTTCAGGATTCGAATCCTTGACGCGACAGCCTCAAGCAAAGCTAGAGTTTTTCCATCATCCCCTTTAGAAATCGCTTTTACATGGAGTAAAAATAAAATTAAAAGTTATATCAAACGGGTCATTAGGAGTCCCAATCCCAACCAAATACTCCTCTTATGTAATGTACACGTTCACATTTGAAGGATTGTGATTTATCAACATTTAGGGATTCTACGGTGTTACTAAAAATTGATAAAAGTTAGTTAATGAGCTAGTGTGGTGAAAATAGATAAAAGTTGTGGATATAACGAAAATTGTAATTAAAAATAAAGTTTTGACAATTTTTTTAACAAACAAAAACTTTACTAAACAAGTACTTAAGAGTGATGTTATTTAATCTCATTGGAGTTATAATCCCAATGTAGGTGGCGTTAATATGACAATAAATTATAGATGTAATTAGATTATAATGTCACGTATCATTTAATGGCACGTAACATCACCTACAATGGAGTTGTAATTACAGTTAAATTAAATAATATCACTCGGTACTTAATTATCCAGAAATTTAGTTTTTCGCGGAGGCAAATCACCATCATACATAGTAACTTGTCCAATTCCCAATAATATTTATTATAATTAATCAATAGCAAATGGAAGGTCTCATATATGAGACTATATGTTTGCATAACCCTCGTAGAGTTCTGATTTCGGTTCTAAGTATAATAGCATTTTCAGGAGACTTTTTACTATAAACGGCATGTTATGTATAATAGAGAGCATTTTAACTTTAGAAAGTATATATATATATTTTTTTCACTCCAACAATGCTATCTATTTATGGGCCTTTATTTTACATTTATCAATGTTATTGATTTCTCCTCATATTTCATCTAACATATTCTTTTGCATGTCAACGATCAAACAATTTAAGCGTAGTTCGAATAATTTAATAAATAGAGTATTGAAATTTATAGATTATTAAATGCAATAATTGTAAATTAACAACAAATAGTGAAATCGACTCTCTAAATTCGGAGAGTCAAACTCACCATTGATTATAAAAAGTTAAAATATAGGGTTTCTTGAAATTTATTTTCAAAAATTAAGGGCCGTTTGGTTCGTGTTTCAATTTTGAATTTCGAGTTTATTTTTAATTTTATTGTGTTCAAAGATCCGTTTTAAGATTTGTTAAAAATGTATTTAATTTGTCATTTTGAAAAATTATTCCTCAAAACATAAAAATAAAAACACGTGTTTACAATATTTTATTACATAAAATTTGATTATTTAATAAAAATAGAACAATTTTATATTAATATATTATCGAATAATATATGCACTTTAAAGTTGGCGAATCTTAAAGTGTTTTTTTCTTGCTACAAAAGTAAAATAAAAATAAATAATAATTTGAGTTCGAAATATCGAAAAAATAAATAAATTAATGGAGTGTACTTATTTTAATATTTTTTAGATTTTCATGTAAATAGTCATTAAAAGTTTGAACTATTTTAAATTTTTTATAATTTTAATTTTCTAGAATTGTAATTTATTTTTTTTTTCAAAATTTATAGTTTTAATTTTTAGAAATTTATTTATTTAGAATTTTAGATTTTATTTTTTCAAAAGTTCAAAATTTTATATTTTAATTTTTAAAATTTTCAATTTTAATATTTTTATTTAAACGCTTCTTTTCCATTTTTTGAGTATTTTTAAGATTTTTACTGAAAACACTTACAATTTTGAAAATGTGTTGAGTTTTATATTATAAATTTAACATTGTTTTCAAAAATATATTTTTGAAGATATCAAACAAAATATGTTTTCAATATTTTACAAATCTAAAAACTGAAAATAGTTTGAAAATATAAAATCAAATGCATCCTAACTCTTTAATATAAAGAGCATTTTGGGAATGCTTCGCCAAAGTATTACAATGTCTTTGCACAAATAATTAATTGTTATGAGCCCAAAAAAGAAAAAAAAAAAAAACCCAAGGTTTGCCTCTTTGATTTTATAGTTCTCGACGAAAATAGCTAAATGACACATGAATTTTAAGAAAATAAAGGAAGTCTAAAAATGCAAGATATAAAAAGTGTTAAATATAAAGAGTTTGTTAAAATATTTCAAAATTTTAACTCTCTAAATTTATAGATACTCTCCAAATAATAGAATATACTCTTTAAAAATAGAGAGTCTATTGGAGATACTCTTAGGCCCAAGCATGATTAGGGTTGGGTTGGAGTTAAACCCAAAATCAAAATCAACTTGGTCGATTTGAGTAAAGAATCGATTTTTTCCAAAATCACGTTATATAGCCGATAGTTACCAATAAACAATTATATCAAAAAGAAAAGTAATGTTAAGATCTAAATTAGGAGTTTACAATAAACAATTATTTTCATTGCTTTTATTTTCTTTTGAAATTTGGAGTTTTTGTAGAAAAAGCATAGACAGTAAACAAATTGTTTGGAAAATAATTATGGACCCATTTGGTAGAGATTAAAAGCTAATTAAAATTAAAAATATAGCTGTTATTGAGTCTCACTCGTCTAATAAAAGTCAATAATGACGACTAATTTTTCAATTTTAATTCGATTTTAATCTCTACCAAACGGGCTTTATATTTATGTTTTTATTATTTTATATTTTTAAAATTTAAAATAAAAAATTTAAAATAAAAATAAAAATATTTTGGCAGGTTTGATCGGTCAATTGATGGGTTGGTTGACCAACCTAAATCGATTGATTCGATTTGATTGATTTTTTTGTTCGCCCTTATATAAAATAAAGAGTTTTGAAAAAATGATTATCAAATTAAAAGCCCGTCGAGTCTTTTTTGGTGTAAAATGTATTTTGGAATATTGGATTAATGGATGATGTGTAATTAAAAATATATAATTTGTTTTTTTAATTATATATAATATTATTTTAGTGAAGAATATGAAGTTAAAAAGAAAAAAGAGAAATTTATTTTTTGAAAAAAATGAATGAAAGAAGGGCAAATAGTGCAAACTTCCCATTTGAAAATAAAAATACCACAAATAATTTCGTCCGTCCCTTTGAAAGGTGGATCCCTGTAACTGTGGACGCCTTTTAAAACCCTAAAAAATAACACTCATCCATTGCTCCACCCTCTTTCTACTCTCCATCTAAACCCTAATCACAATTCAAAATCAACATCTACATCTGTATCTATATTATTTATGGTTATGGGGTCGAATGGTAACAGCCCAATGGAGGCTCTGATGGACGTTGCTCCGTTGATTACGACGTCGTCCACGAAGACGCGCATTCTGATCTTCCGCCATCAAATTCCTTCTATTCTTAACAATTTAGGTACAATTTCTGTGAACCCTGTACAACATGTCAACATACACCTGCACAGAGACCTATATGCATATGTAATTGAGAAACGTGCGTAATGTTCAAGTGTTACTTAATGAGTTTGAAAGATATATCATATGCCGTGGGGAGAAATTTTCATTTTTAGGCACAGTACAAATGCTGAAGCTCGTGTAAGCTGTTTTTAGCATGTTTAGCTTAGCTCACAAGACAAATAAGAATTCAATTTGGCTTTTTTTTTTGGCAGTATGAAGGGCCATACCTTGGAAAGAACGAATTTTTGGCTTCTTTTTAAACATTTAAGCTAAGCCAAATATGATAATTCCGCCTCTAGCTCGAGTCGACCCTAGAACCTGTTAGCTTATACGAAATTCAATGACTTACGCTGCTTTGAAGCTTTTATGGATTTCGGTGCCATTTTATATTGATCCCTTCATTTCTATCATTTTTCGTCAAAGCTTGTATCTCCTCAGCAGTGAGAGCAATGTTTAAAAATGCTTAATATGCCAAGGTGTTTTACTTAGAAGCAAAGGGTAAGCCTCAAGACAAACCAATAAAATAATTCGAGGAATGTAAAAAATGCAAAAATATGCTCGTAATAAACCTTAAGTCATCTTAAAAAGTCCGCAAGGAAATTAATTAACAAAATAAATTTTTTATCTCGGAAACAAACATAAAATAGAATGATAATAACAAAATTTATCTCAAATTAGTATTTACATAACTAAATTATAATCTATTGCTAGAATTTGAAACAACATAGAAATCTTCTATATTATCACTCGATAGCATGAAGAAAAAAGTAGCTTCACATTGGGTGCATGATGTACAACCTTCAGCCTTTTTTGGTTAACAAAAATGATTGTTCACAACTATTGTTTAAACTCACTGACATAATTCTTCAGGCTCTGCTCAGATGACTACCGAGTTTGCATCTCTATTGGTTGATTTACTTTTCCAAACACTGTCTATTTATGATGACCGTCGGTCGAGAAAACCTGTGGATGACGTGATTGTAAAAGCTTTCAGCGAAGCTCTTTTCATGAAAAGTTTTGCAGCAACTCTTGTACAGATTATGGAAAAGCAGTCAAAGTTCCAGTCTCCGATAGACTGTTACAGGGTTCTGAAGTGGTCTGTTCTCCTATTAACTGAAAGTCAGTTTGCCTCATTATCAAAGAATGCATTATGCAGAGTAGTACAAGCCCAGGCATCAGTGATCCATATTGCTATGAAAGGATCATTCCGTGTGAGAAGGCGTTGCAAGAAAATCTTTTTTCATTTGTTCACAAAGGTCTCATCCCTACCAATTTATGGTTTTTAATGTGACTAGATTGTTGATGTTCTATTTACATTAGTTTTGATGATATTTATATATTTTTAATGGTCTGTTGTGCTGTTCAGTCACCTGATCTACACAAAACTTACATGGAAGAACTGAAAGATGCAAGGATCCCATATAAGGATAGTCCCGAGTTAATACAACTGATACTTGAATTTACAATTTCAAATCCCTCATTATTTGATATATGGAAGGTAAAAATTGCCTTTTCCCAGTCTCTTCATACATCGTAGCACAATTGTTGTTTTGGATCCTGAAAGTTTGGGGGTTCTTGTTAGCAAATTTTATGTACTTTAGCATTCATGTGAAATATTGTTTTGCTTCTGTTGCACAGAAAATATTTCTTGATATGTACGTTAAAGCAGTCCTAAATGCGAGGGAGAAGCCCACAGTTGGCCTCAGTGAAGCTTTTGCTCCATTGTTCACTGATTTATCACATGAAGATTTTAAGAATATTGTCCTCCCATCATCTGTCAAGATGTTGAAACGGAATCCAGAGCTCGTGTTGGAATCAATTGGAGTTCTTTTGATAACTGTCAAAATTGATTTGAGTAAATATGCCATTGAAATTCTTTCAGCAGTGTTAACTCAGGCTAGACATGCAGATGAAGGCAGAAGATTTGCCGCCTTTGTCATAGTAAGGTGCTTGAGTCAAAAGTCTAGTAGCCCAGATGCTGTAGAAGGGATGTTTAATGCTGTCAAATCTGTGATTGGAGGTTAGTTTATTTGAATATGCACATTTTCCTTGCGTTATATTCTGTTGACATCACGTAGACACTAATAACTAATAAGTACTTCATTTTGCAAAACATAAATTTGGATCACCTTCTTACAAGGTTAGGATATGAACAGGTTCAGAAGGAAGACTTACATTCCCCTATCAGAGAGTCGGTATGATCAATGCACTGCAAGAAATTTCCAATGCCCCTGAAGGGAAGTACCTGAACGGCTTATCACCAACTATATGTGGATATCTTTTATCCTTATACAAGGATGATGGTAGGCCTTTGACTTTGGATCTATGCCCCTGTTTGGGCTCCATTTTTACCCAAAAAAAAAAATAATTTTTTTTCAAAACTCGTTTTCAGCTACACATTCTCCCATAAAATAATGTTAGAGCTAAATCCAAAACTTTTCCTTATTTTTTAACCACATATTCTCAAAAAAAAAAAAAAAAAAAAAAAAAAACAAAAAAAAAACTCATTTTAAAAAAATCACTATTTCAAAGCACATTTCCCCTCAAAATCTCATTTTAATGGAGCCCAAACAAGGCTATATGTGTGTGTACGTTTATCTGCTTCTTTTATGTACTTGCCTTTTAGCATAATATTCTGCTATCGTCTTTCTGGTGGGTTGTGAATTCCATTCTTTTTCCCTGTTAATTGTGGTGATATCCAGGAAATGAAGAGGTAAAACTGGCAAGTTTAACGTGTTTAGGAGCTTGGGCAGTAAAATCCCCTGATGCTCTATGCCCAGATTTGATAACCTTCTTTGCTTCTGGGATCAAGGAGAAGGAAGTACTGAGAAGGGGTCACCTTCGTTGTCTGCGAATAATATGCAAAAAGAATGATGCAGTTATACAGGTGAGGAGATGTGGTTTATAATCTACAATGGTTTTCCTGGGATTCTATATATTTGTCAATACAGAAAGTAGAACTTTTTTATGTTTCAGATGTCATCTTTGCTGCTGCCTCTTCTCCAACTCGTTAAAACTGGTTTTACTAAAGCAGCTCAGCGGTTGGATGGGATTTATGCATTGCTCTGTGTGGCAAAAATTGCTGTTCTTGATGTTAAAGCAGGTATTTTTACTTGGCTTGCTTCAAGCTTGTACACATCAGTTCTACCATTGTTTTGGCCATTACATTCGCTTGGGTTACTATGATATTCTCTAACATGTACTATTTTTCATTTGTTTGGTCCTCCTTTTTGGAAGATGAAATTGTATCGAAGGAAAAGATTTGGCAGTTGATATTGCAAAATGAACCTTCAATTGTTCCGATTTCAATGGTAAGTTATTCACCATCCTTTATACCATTAAATTTCAGAAGTCTGCAACTCAGCCATATGAAACTGAACAAATATAAGATTCTCGCTGTGTTCATAGTGAGACATTTATCATTCTTAGCCCTTGTTTGGGCTTCATTTTTGATAAAATGCATTTTTCTTTCTTATGTTCAACCAGACATTTTCCAATAAAATAACATTATACGTAAACCCAAAACATTTCCTTATTTTCTAACCATACATTCTCCAAAAAATCACTATTTCAAAATGCATTTTTCCACCAAATCTATTTTTAATGGAACCCAAATAGGGGCTTATTGTGTATGTTTGCAGTGACATATAAACTTGATACAGTAGAACTGAGTTAGACACTGATTGGGAAACTTGGTATTGGATGCTGATATTTGTGGCCTGCTTATATTAGGTTGTAGTATGGTGAGCCTTATAAAAATGCTTTTTTTATAGTGTGAAGAGTTAACAATGATCATTATAGGAAGACCAAGGTTGGAAGATCATGCTATTTAGAATTGCTCGTGGCTAAAGGGGGCATGCAAAAAGTTAAAATTTGATTCCTTAGATAGGTATACGATGCAGATAATGCAAAAGAGAATTAATAACATCCTTAGATATGGACATCTTCTATGATAATATTTGACGTAGATATGAGAAGGGACAATCATATTTCTCTCTGCATTTCTTTGCTGCCTTGTAAATCCTAGAATTTGTTTTACTCTGCCTTGCAGGCAACAAAAATATCGGCTGAGGACTGCATGACTTGCCTTAATCTTTTTGAGGTTCTGCTTGATGATTATCCTCAAAGGTTTTCCGCATTCCATGTCTGATAACATTGTTATGTTGTTCTCATCAAAGAAAAAAATCTTATCGTTTATTGATTTGTCAAAATGTTTAATTCTTACTCTATTCATTTCAAACTTAAAGAGTCCTAATTTTGATTTGGCTTGGCCTGATGGAGGAGTCCTCATTTAAATAGTAATGCAAGAGGGTCTGAGGTTTACATCTTGTCTCTTTAAAGATCACTTTCCCGAAATTCTCCATGTACATATGGTAAATCTTTTGAGGCACGCTGTTTCAACTAAAATTCAAAATTGATAATTGTCCGTCTTATTTGTGAAATGTCATCATTCATCTTCGTGGTTGATTGTTTTTGCTCTTGGAAAGTTTTTCGAGAGCAATTCAAAAGTGGAACAGAGGAAGGAAAGATGTTTACTATTGCATGTGAAGATTTATGATTTGATTGTTAAATTAACTGTTGTCTTGCACTGCAGAGTGTTGGAGATTTTTCCCCTGAGACCACTACTGCAGGTGATCAGTATTGTATGTGCTAATTCTGTTTACGATAATCTTTTGGTTACTAACTGATAATTGCTATGTTTCAGTTTGTTCTGTTTTTGGTGTGCCATCCAATCTGGGACATCCGAAAAGCAGCCTATGATGCAATTGGAAAGATTCTTGTTGGTTCTCCACAATTATCTGAAGCTATTACGCTTGAGTTTTCAGATTATCTCTCTGTCGTTGGAGCAAAAACTCTTGTTAATATGAGGTGAAGTTATGTTGTTAATATCTCTGTTTCCTCCCCTTCTTTGTTCCGCCTTTTCCTTTTGGGAAGACTTCTAGGCTTCTCAGAAAATTGGTCGAAAGTGAACTTGTTTACTTACATCTTCCATTTGTCAAGCATCATTTTACATTTTAGCTCTCATTTTATCAACCACAACTTACCTTGTCTAGACATTTTCATACCTGAAATTTGGACCAATTGCTTTTCTCATTTGCATCCTCTTTTGCAGCCTCTCTTCTCGGGTCTCAACACCATTCAATTTGTTAATGTTTTTTCGGTAGAGTAATGGAACCGATAAACTTAAAGAGGTTTAGACCTCTACTGTGTTGCAAGATATCTTATAGATAACTTTCTCCCCATCCTTGGTTAAGCGATAACTTTACAACCTTTCGTGGATTTTCCACCTCTTCAATCATCCAAATTAAAAACCATCAACTTATTTTCTTTAATAATCCAAATTAAAACCGCAACTTATTTTACCGATAGGTTGAGCATGTTTAACAGTGGCTTAGGTCTTTTCAATTTCCCTGGTTACTATTTTTTTGTTGTTGTATATTATAAAGCATAATAAATCTGTAAAAATTATTTTTATGACTTCAACGTGTCATGTTCTTTGAAATTTCTGCAATGGGCATATTCATATTACATCCTGTTTGCATCCTGCACCTGTTATTGTTATTGGCCTCTTAGTCTCATAATCCAGTTTTCAGCCTCAGATTCCTTGCTCAGCAGACTTAATAATACTGGGGAAGCCTGCAATTGTGAGATTATTTTAGGTTGTTTTCGAAAATACACGTTAGGTTAGTTATGTTGGTGGATCAAGTGTGTTTCTATTTTGCTGCCATGATTGAGTTGAAAAGAATAGGGTAATGGATAAAATGTGGTTATTACTGTTATACTTTACATTTGTTGCTGGAATCAAGGGGACATGATAAAAGTGGAGCACCTTGATCAACGTGATGATGCAATGAGATTTGGAAAGAATGATCCAAAAGGGGCGCTGTTTAAAAAACAATCATTTGACTTTTTTTCTTGCTCTTCCATAGGAGCGGGAAATGACTATCTATCTACCTAGCTTTGGTAGATTTCCCCCAGCGCAATCCTATTAGGGATTCTATTATAACACAAGAATTGAGAAATTTGTGGGGGCAAAGTGATACCTCAGTTGAGTGATGCTTATATTCTCTTTTTTGTTCGAAGAGTATCAGCTTCCATAATGATTAATCGTGATCTCAATATATATGGAAGTCACTGTATGCTGTTTGTAACCCTCATTTGATCCGTTTACGTCTTTGGCGGTTTGCAAAGGCCTCCCATATTCGCGATTTGTATTGTTGTATGATTAGCTGTCTTTGCTTTCAGTATCATATTTATGTTTCTTATTCTTCATTTAAAACTTTCTGCCTTGTTCCCCATTATTTACACTCTTTACTGTTGATAGTAACTTATCTTTGGGTTTCCAGTGATACAGAAAATTTGGTGGATTCTCAAGTTCCCTTCCTTCCATCTGTTGAGGTTTTGGTGAAGGCTTTAGTTGTAATATCACCTGCAGTATTGGCTGTTAGTCCAAATGCCTGCGTGCAGATTCTGTTTTGCTCACACCATCCATTTCTTGTTGGTTCTGCAAAAAGAAATGCAGTGTGGAAGGTATCTTTTCTATTTTTCCAAGATTCCTAATGACTCTGCCTCCTTTGGCCTTGTTTAGTTCCATCAATTTTTACAATTTATATAGAAAAAACTGGGATATTTTTTAATGAGGTTTATTAATTAAAGCATTCTATTTATAATCATGGATGATAAGATATTCTCTATCCACTATGCTAATAATGAAAATGGAAGTATTTCTTTGCAATTGAAAATTATAATGGAACACCTTTAAATCCCTTAGATGTGGATGCAATTAACGTTGCTATGAATTTTCTCTTTTTAGATGACTCAAAAGTAACTAGCTCTTTTTTCTTCAAGATTACTGCTATTTCTTTGAGCCTGTATTATCCAAATAATACTATTGCTTTCCTAACTGCAACTTAATATGATCCATGCTTGGCAGAAGCAGGAAATCTTCGACTTTATTGACAATTAAATTTTATGTATGAAGTGGAGAATACTCCAATTTGACTCACCATTAGCACTTGAAAGATGGAGCTTTATCAAGTCAGAATATGTAAATGGCTGCAATTTATTTTGTAGTTCCAGACTAAGTAGATACTGTAGATTCTCATTTCCAAATCAATCTATACTTCCCTGGTAGCTGTATGAATATTCTGATTTCCCTATCCTTTCAATAATGAGATGATAAATAATTGAGAAAAAATATGTGTTTGTTGGAGGGTAAAGAGTTGCATTTTTCTTTTGAGAGAAATAGTTTATTATTCACGTAGAGTGGGAGTTCCACTAAAATTTCTTAACTAAATTGTTATCTGCTATATTTTGTTCATTGTACATGGTATAAATCTAAGTTACTATCTAGTTTCTCTTCTCTTTCTTTCTGCCTCTGGAAGTAAAATATGCTAATTTTTTATAATATTTGATATTTTTAAACAATGATTGTCGAGGCTTAGAAACAGGCATTCGTTCTATGATCTTTATTTTCTTTTTGACATATCCCTTCCTTTTTTGTCAGAGGCTGCAAAAATGTTTGCAAAAGCTGGGTTTTGATCCTGTTGGTCTTCTTACAGCAAACGTGGCTGATTTATGCAAGGTGAATTATATACGATTTTTCCAGTTACTTGTTGAATTGTCTTCTTCACTATCATTTCCTCCTTTTATGTGTGTTCTGATCAGTACCAGGTTGCAGATATTTATGTGTTTCAGATTATTTCATTTTCATCTTCTATAGTATTTCCCTCATTCAATTTTTGAACTATATTTTCAATACCTGAGCATTTTAGATGCAATTTTCTTAGAAATAAGTTTTGATTGCTCTTGAGTGTATGTTTCCTTTTTACCTGCAATTCAATTTTCAAGGTATATTTGGTTGTGAGTGTTCCATTGCAATTTATTTTGACAGATTTTTATCCGTCTGATGAGGCTTAACTTGTTCTACGTTGTTAGGAAAGATAGAGAGAAAAGCAACAACTTTAAACGGCTAGATTTAGACCTTGTCAGTTTAATGGATATCTCATTATAAACCTTTCGTTTTTAGCAAGTGATGAAATTAACATCATTGTTTTACTTGTGAGAATGCATTACAATTTACAGCATCAATGTCTGATCTTAACTTCTTTTTGTTCTTGAAGAGCTTGTTCGGTATGAAAGGATTGATGAGTTCTAATTACCTTGAACAAGAGGCAGCTATAAATTCCCTGTCAACGTTGATGTCTATAATACCTGGAGATACCTATGCACAGTTTGAAAAGGTTCACTGCATGTTTCTATTTTCTGCTGTTGGTTTTGGTGACATGGTTTGTTAGTGCTGGCTGTAACTCTAGTCTTGTCTTTGCCAGCATTTGATCGATCTTCCAGATCGCTTTGAACATGACGGTCTCTCAGAAAATGATATTCAGGTGAAGTTTTAATTTACTGAAGTAGTCCTCTACTGATCCTGGAACCCAAAATGGTATTGGCTTGTAGTTATTATTTGGAAGTTATTTGTAGATATCAATTATTGCAATCCAAATTACGAACCTTTTGTTCCTCAGAAAAGGTGATGGATCTGTTATCTCTGTTCTCAAGAATTAATTGTAGGTTCTCTGTATCTTTATGAGTAAATTTGCACTGATTTTCTCTCTTCTGGATTAGTTGTCTTCTGAGCTGTTTTGTAGTTTTTCTTCTTTTTTCTCTCCCATTTTATTCCTGTTGTACGTGATTGCTATCCTTAGGTTAAACTTCAACTCTTTCAAGACCCCTAGTATTTTCTTCATTTTTACTGATCACCTTGAAGTAGTTGAGCTATTTTTTATGGTGTGGAAGCGTTTATGAAATTCTTGTAATAAGAATTATGTAATAAATAAGAATGATATTTGAACAATCATGTCTTGTATATATTGAATAATAATTGATTGTTGTTGAAATGTGTACAATGCCTCTATAGACAAAATTATTCCCTAATCCTATTAATGTAAGGAGATTAAAATAAATAAATTAAAAAAAAATCCTAATCTTAAATGAATTAGAAATCCTATTCTAATTAATATTAGAATAAAAAGAAAAATTATTACAACTAAACATCTTATTATAAATATTTAATCCTAATCCTATTTACATTAGGATTGTCCTACATAATTTTACGTTTTGCAATTCCTGCTGCCCAACCCTTTATAACCCCCATCCTTGGTCTTTAGCAAGTGGAGGCCATTCAACTCCCTAAAAAGGAAAATATTCACGGGCCATTACTTCATGCAAAATGGCGACTAATGCTTTGTATTGTGGATTCACACTTATGGCCTTTATGTGTATCTTATATAATCTCAAAGTACATTCAGGCTCCAGCATTTGAGTTCCATATTTTTCTATTCAAAATTGAATTGATTTCTCATGAATTTCTATTCCAAGAACCCAATTCTATGCTCTTCCCAAAACAAAAAAAAAACCCAATTCTATGCTGCCAAACTCCAGTTGTGCTCAGCTGCTTTACCCTAAGACCATGTCAATCTCGCTACATTTATTCATTGATGTTTGTCTTGAAAAGATGCATTTTTCCATGTGCCTTTAATGTCTGAGTTATGCTTCTGAAACCAGTTATCATAACTAGCAAGACATTATCAAAAGACTTGAAAAATCTTGAGTTAAATCTTGAAGGATATTGGATGGAGAGAGTCGTGGATTAGGGTTTGCTAAGGAATTGAGGAAAGAGAAGGAATATATCACGTGCCCAGGAAGCCTCATGTTAGGCGAGAGAAGGGACATGATATAGCATGTTGCCGAAGGCTGTTAAATAACTCACAGAGGCAAGAGTGATTGTCTGCCACGTCCAAATTCCAAAGTTTGGCCAAAAAACTATGCTTAAGCAAATAGGTTTGAGCCTGTAAGTTATTTTCCTCATCCAGGTTGGGATTCTAGCCTTACAGATTAGGTTCATCGATTATTCAGCATAATTAGGCCTCTTGTTGCAAATGAGTTCTTTACCAGTGGCCAAAGTTCCATTTCAATGTTTAGGAGTAAAACAAGTTTAGTACAGAGCCATAACAAGGCTACTGATATGGAAAAGGGTTTTAAAATTGGAGAATATGGACAAGAAGGCAAGTATCTTGAAGGCAAGGAAAATTGGTAAATGCATAATCTATCTAGTCAACAGTTGAAAATGTTTGTGGACCGTGAGAAATCAGCAAGTGAAAAGTGAGGGAATAAGGTGAGAAGAAGTTTGGACTATTTCCAAACATTTATCTCATTATGGTTGAAAATCTACTTGTCAGTTTTGTAACTGCGGACACGCTTTTGCAAATGTCCTTATGCATCAAATGGGACTAAGGGAGCAGAGAGTTAGATTGAGAATATTGAATAAATTTCAAATTTGTGGCATATTTGAACCTTGAGACAAGATTTTGAAAGATGTAATAGAGGCATAGCACTAGCAATTGCATTGATGGCTTTAGAAGGTATATCTATGACAGAGGCGTGTTGGTGCTAGGTGCAACCAAAGGTGTTTTTGGCATACTGCTCTTAAAATATGACTTGGGAATAAACAAATGGTTGGCTGCGTGCAGCCATAGGTGTTTTTGGCATAATGCTATAAAAAATATGTATTGGGAATGGACGATTTTTTGGCTGCATGGAGAATGAATAAACGACTATATTAGAGTGGAGGATGGTATCAGAATTAATAGGTCAGGATCTTCTATTAATTATGAAGGAAAATATAAGAAAAGAAAGAAAAATTGTTAATTTCTTACTAGACCTATGTGTTAATCAAACGATGAGAGGATAGACTCCTGTCGTAGAGGAACTAATCAAATTATACTACTTTTTTTGACTTGGGATAATCCTATAAAAAGAAAAATCTGATTCATTAGTTGTGGAATCCCAAAAAAAGCTAAAAATTTTGCCTTCCCCNCTGTCGTAGAGGAACTAATCAAATTATACTACTTTTTTTGACTTGGGATAATCCTATAAAAAGAAAAATCTGATTCATTAGTTGTGGAATCCCAAAAAAAGCTAAAAATTTTGCCTTCCCCTATTGACATGCTTCTTGTTCATTTTGTTATAAGAAATTCTGCTATTTCTGTCCATATAGCCTAGAAATTGCTAAAAGCACCAACTTCTACATCACGTCTCCTAACCTTCTGCATTTGGAATTGGAAATTCTAACAAATGCAACAATTTTCTGAGCTTACACTTGTGTTAATTTTTATTTTTTTTTAAAAACAGAACACCAATGCAACCTCAATGGGTTTCCGGGCTCCGCTAGGAAGGCTGACGGGGGTTTGGATCCCCAACCGTATATAAATAAAATCAAACTCGTCGTTCTTTCCTTTGTACCACTTTTTCTACTAAAGATTATGCAGGCTGAAGAAGCTAGAGAGTATATTTGTGCAATTCCTTTGGGACTTCAAGGATGAGGTGAGTAGGTTACACTAGAGGAGATGAGGAGATGGAAAGATCTTTGCCTTCCAATTGATGAGGGTGGACTAGACTCCAGGAGATTACTAGATATTGTTGATACCTTTTCCTTGAAACTTTGGTGGCTTTTTCGTTCATAGATATCGTTGTGGGCTCAGTTCTTATTGCACAAATATTCCACGGGAATTAACCCTCTATTAGCAGCAATTCAATATCCACTCTCACCTATTTAGAGGAGGTTGAAGCTGGTAGGACCAAAGGATAAGCCACATGTTGCGTGGCACCTTGGTGTGGGACAGATTCTTTTATTGGATGGGTAAGGCTATTTTAGCGTCCTTATTCTCACACTGATAGCACACATCTGATAGGGTGTACAATTTTTATGATGGCACGTGATGGGATATTGGACGACTGTTACCTCCATCTATGGTTGAGTTGGGCTATACCTCTATGTGTAGATGGCTTAGATCGGGTGATTTGGAGGGATACACCCGTGGTCCAACTAGTTTTAGCTTCCTCAAAATAAGGGAAGTTGAATATGGAATAGCAGCAAATAGAGGGCGAGTCTACATGCAATATTTGTTCAGTAAGAACTGAGCCCATAATGATCTCTATGAATGGAAGTCACCACAGCTTGAGGGAAAAAAGTATCAACAATAGCACGCAATCTCCTAAAACCTAATCGACACGCTTGATTCTTAGAATCCTAAAGAAAACACGCAAATATACTCGCCAATATCTTTGGTATAGCCATATGAGGCTGCATAATCTAAAGTAGATAAAGTGGTATAGAGGAGATAACGGACTTCAATAGTGCGATCCGACCCCCAAAAGATAATGGTGTGAAGCTCAACCTGATATCCTACTCTTGACCTTTTGAATAAGGTCATCGTACAAGAAAACTCGCTTGACCCCCTTATATAGAGGGACCCCAGATAAGTATATGGTTGCTGATGTCTAAAGCTAGTCAAATGCTTCAATCTCCTGATTTGGTTAAGGTATGCCTTTCGAGGCAGTATAAGTTCACTATTGTCTCTATTCACCAACGAACCAAAAATACCCTCATAATGCTTCAGGCAATCAAATAAACCTTCGGATAGACTTCTTATGGCTGTTGGCAAATATAATCAGTCATCAACATCAACAAAAGAGATGTGAGATAAGAGTACTACCTCCATATTGATAGCCCAAAATTGGGCAAGTCTGGAATCGCTGCATGAGTAAGCAATAGAAGTTGTCATCAACAATGATGAAAAGAGATGGCGAGATGGGATCGCCCTATTGTAGACCCCATGAAAAAGAGAGGAAACCATAAGCATGGTCATTCAGGAGTATTGAGAAGCTAGATTCCGAAATGCACCGCCTGATCGTGTCAATCTATAGCTGGTCGAATCCAAAGCCCTCTAGAATAGAATAGAGGAAACTCCAATCCATGGGATCTTATGTGCCATATCAAGCTTCAGCAGTGTATTCCACTCCTAACCTTTTCCCCTTTTGCTCCCAATCACCAAATTCAATGGCACTAAATGATATTTCTGTCTCTCCTCACTTCACTCCTATAAAGGTTACATTAATCTTTTCTGAAGTGTGTCAATCTTCCTCAACATTCTAAATGAAGACGTAATAAATTGGGTGGTAAACTCATAAAGAAATGGACTATATTTCTCTTAAAGGTATGATTCCGATTTATCCTTTTATTGGACTGACACTCTTGCATTCACTTGGACTCCTACACCTTCCTCTGGGAAAAAAACAGCCTTTTTCATCCACCTGATCTCTTGACACTGTTTCAACCATGGGAGATCAGAGATCTCGAGAGAGGGAGATCTTTCCATCCAGAGGAAGTATTTTGAGGGGGAGGTTACCACTTATTAGGTAGCTGTAGCTTATCCTTTTTAGCCATCTTTGAATTAGATTTTTTATATCGCGTCATTCTTTGACTGTTGACATTTCTGGAGTTTGTGTCAGATGCTATTTCTTTCTTTGCAGTGTCATTGTTTAGCGATATATTCTCACATTTGCTGTCATTTCCATTTGTTTTTAGATCTTTCGCACTCCCGAGGGAATGCTGTCGAGCGAACAAGGTGTTTATGTTGCAGAATCTGTTGCTGCAAAGAATGTGAAACAAGCAAAAGGACGTTTTCGAACCTATGATAACGATGACAGCCTGGTGATTACTTTGAATTTTCAGCAAGATATACAGAAATGTTATATAATGTTGTTCCTCAATGGGATGTTCATGTTTTCAGGACCAAGTCAAATCAAACCATTCAGGAAGACGGGATCCTCCCAGTAAGGAGGTTGCTGGTGCAGGGAAAAAAGATGCTGTAAAATCATTGAAGAAAACTGGCACGTATTCGTTCAAGCATATGAAATTACTTTAGAATTTCAATCATTTTGAGTACAAATAATGTATTTAACCCTTGTTTCCTTTCTTTTTTACTTTTCAGAGAAAACAAAGACTGCAAAAGAAGAGGCACGTGATCTGCAGCTTAGGGAGGAGGCATGCATTCGTGAAAAGGTCATGGGAATACAAAAAAACCTTTCTTTGATGCTCAAAGCCTTGGGAGAAATGGCATTAGCTAATCCTGTTTTCACACACAGTCAGCTACCATCCTTGGTTAGTTCTTCTATATTCCACAATACACTGAGGAATACCTTGAACATCTGCACCTTTGTACTTGAAACGCATACAAAAACGTCTGCACTCTGTTTCAGCATGAGGTTGACTTGAAAACTAGCTTTACCGGCCCTTTGTATCATATCCACCTCCCCTTTGTACTCTCCCTTTCTTTTTTTTTTTTTAATTATGACTACGTTTTGCCTACATTGCTGTGCCTTGTTTTGGTCATGTTGAATGAAAAGAAATGTTAACTTTTAGTTTAGGTGCTTTATCCAGGGCACATTAAAATAACTTTGTGATGCAGAACTTTGATTTGAAAAGATGACCAAGTGGAAGATGATTAGAAATGGCAGGCGGTTTACTTTCTCATAAGCTCTTAACTAAAAGTTATTTTAACATTGAATTAGAGAAGACTTAAATGCTGTGCTCGACTGCTCATAACAATTGAAGTCAAGTCCTTGTTTTGTTTCATGCTATCAATTATTCTGGAAATCAAAAGCAGTATGCAGCAAAGATTTTATGGTCAGTAATTATCGGACAGTTTGAAATTGTTTTTTTAAAGAAACAAGATGATGAAGATGGTTAGGAAATTATTTTGGGTTTATCTTACAGCTAATTTGATATATTTACAACTTTGCTACCTTTAAGGGTAATATTGGGTTATTGTATCTTAAGAGGTTTTCTTGCTCACGATTCATCTGAAGTGGCTGTTTTTTATTGGTGTCCACTTTGTTGCAAAAATAAATAACATGAATAGAAGTTATATTGTTACTTTGTAACTATGGTGTATGTTTGTCAAATGTTGAAAAGAAGAGAAAATATGTCTCCTTTCATTGTTTTCGGTCCTATTATCAACATTTTATTACGAGTATTGTGTTTCACACTTTGTGCGAAAATTTTTGTTAGTTTGTTATCATATTTTGTTTTCACCCTTTCCTTTTCATTTACTTCTCCCGGTTTCTCGAATTCTTTAATTTTACCTGTCCTGATGTTTTAAGTGATCTTTCTATTGATTTATACCATTTAGGGTAATCATTTCCTTTCTTTTTTCTCATTATTTATATTGTAACTCCAGCAGCCTGCTGTATGCTTCTACCTGCAAAATACATTATTAATCATTTTCATACTTCCAAATGATCTAATGTGATGTTCCTTTCTGAAGAATACCCTTGCATTTGTAACATCGATACCTTTTGCTTTCAACTCAACTATAGCACAAGTAATATGCATTATTCCTTTGTTTCAACCTTTCCTTTTTTTGTTTCTTTTGTTGATTTTACGAAAATTCAGGTTAAGTTTGTTAATCCTTTACTCCATTCAACCATTGTTGGTGATATGGCATTCGAGACCATGGTGAAACTCTCAAAATGTACAGCCGATCCTCTCTGTAATTGGGCTCTTGAGATTGCAACTGCGCTGCAACTGATTGTGACAGAAGAAGTTAATGTTTTGTGGAAGTTATTTCCACCTGTTGCCGAAGCGGAAGTCAACGGAGGGCCAGCCTTGAGTCTCTTTGAGCGAGTAGTTAATGGCTTATCAATTTCTTGCAAATCTGGACCTCTTCCAGTTGACTCGTTTAAGTTCATTTTTCCGGTAAATTGTTTAACCTATTTTCATATTTATTACTGGATCAATTTATCGATGCTTTTATCAACTTATCAATTATTTGCTCCTCTATTTGAATTTTTTCACGTAGATAATGGAACGAATTCTGCTATCTCCCAAGAAGACAGGCCTTCATGATGATGTTCTCCAGATACTTTTCTTGCACATGGATCCTATTCTACCCTTACCAAGGATTCGAATGCTATCAGTTACGATCCAAAGATGCATACTACAGTGTATTATGTCCAGTTAATCTTTTAGTCTATGTGGCTCATGGTTTATTTTGCAGGTCTTGTATCATGTTCTTGGTGTTGTTCCTGCCTATCAAGCATCTATTGGGCCGGCATTGAATGAGTTGTGTCTGGGTTTGCAACCTGATGAAGTCGCATCTGTCTGTGCTTCATTTCTCAGTAGTTCACTTTAGCAATCAACTTCCAGCAATCTCTGATTTAATTTTAATCATGTGCTTTGGCAGGCTCTATATGGTGTTTATGCCAAAGGTATTCATGTCAGAATGGCTTGCTTGAATGCTGTAAAATGCATTCCTGCTGTTTCCAACTGTTCCATTCCTCAAAATGTAGAGGTTGCAACCAGCCTTTGGCTTGCTTTACATGATCCAGAGAAGGTATAGTGTTTTTCCAAATCCTTTTGTTCTATAGGCTTGATGTCGTTTTTTCCTATTATTTTAATATTTGAGATGTGTCGTTATAATTAATTTTAGATATATCTGAATCCCTAGAAATAACATATAATGGAATTCTTCCTGAGATATGTAGTGTAGGTGAGTATTGTCAGCTTTCATGTTGAACTCAGGACCTTTGAGATCTTTGTGTGGGGTAGCACAAAAAAGTTTAGATTCCTAGAAAGGGAGAAGTGGGTTGTAAGATACATCAGGGTGGAGAAGGAAGAAATCCTTTGGGTAGGAGAGCAATTACTTGAAGCTTCAAGCTGATCACAACCCAAAGAAGGAAAAGAGGTGGTGGGGGAAGAGAGATTTTGGCGTGTAGTGCAGAAATTGCTAGTTGATTATTCTGCTTTCTTAAATTACAGACCAAGGGAAGAAATTTCCTGCATTGGGCTATTGAAGCTAGGGGGTGGTGGCGCAAAAAATTGGCATTTTTGCAGTAGATGTATCTGGATTGCTTGCTAGTCAATTAGGCGGCAGAGAGTTAAATTGCGTAGCTGATTTGAAAAAGAAGTTGGCTGTTGGGGTTTATTAAGGTTGATAGCAGATGTGGTTTAAACACACCAAATAGCGTGTGGACGTAGACGGTAGAATGGAGGTGTAAATTTTGACATGAATCTGATACACTTGTCAATTCAAACTGGGGGTAGGACGAAGAATGGCAATGTCATGATTTCCAAATAAAAAATGTACCCCTTAAGTTTATGGACCTTATAGAGGTGGTACATGCAAATGCAAGACATTTGTTATCTAAGGAAGAGTTGAGGGATTTTGAGGTGTGCTAAACAACTGATGCTTCTTGGATTAGCAAAAGTATCCTGTCTTGAAGTTAGTATTATCAACATAGATTGTTAACAATCATCCTTAACTGGAAAGGATGGTTGCAGTTCTACCAAGGAATGCAGTAGATATGCAGAAAGTCACCTGGAGGAGATACAAAATGTTATCTGGAAGAATTGTTAATATGTGAGAAACCATGAGATGGTGATCCAAAACTGTTAAGGGTTATTGGGTATTTAAGTAGCAAGTCTATAGAGTCTAGCAATAGCGAATCTTTGGATAAGATGGGGGCTTTGCCTCTTTAGAAGTATGTGTCGGCACTGACTCTAGGGAGATGCAAGTAGAGGTGAGGTGATGCCCAAGGAAAATGTCTTATTGTACACAAAGGGGAATTAAATTTACTGAATGAAAGAGTATAGATTGCACATTAGACGCTGAACTACATTTATTCGTCTAAAATAATGATACAGAACAAAGTTTTTGCTTTGGATGAATATAAAGGGATTGCAGAGGTCACTGAACGAGATTTTGATTGTTATGGGGGATTCCCCTGACTATGATCAACTTGAATAGCAGTGAATTTGGTAATGAAGGGTGAGAATAGTACTCTCAATTTTAATCGCGAAGAAATAAAGAGGGATGCTGAGTTCCTAGGGGTACCATTTGGCCAAGAGCAGGAAAGGGATAGGGATTTGTTGGTAAAACTTCACTGAAGATGGGATGAGAATGTCGAGGATGAGAAGGGAACTAGATTGAATCTACAATGAGAATATTTTTGTTTCAAGTTATTCGTCACCTAATCGTACACATAGCTTGGATAAGGTGGGTCTGTTTATGGGTAATATACTTGGCATTTATTAATACTTACATCATTATTTTATGAATTTTTGCTTCCTTTTTGGCACACACCCATTAAAATTTTTACTTGGTTTGCACAGTCCTCATTAAGCAGACTCCCAAAGGTTGTCCTGGTCGATGACCGGGTTGGGTCTATAACTGCAATACATGTTACTTGTTGATGCTCCTCGTGGCTTCCTTTTGATGGTTATTAGGTTTTTCCATTGCGCTAGACTTTCCTTATTAAATAAAAACATTGAGTCCCCACAAACACAGTAACTTTGCTATCCTCCGTGTTCAGTCAGTTGCGGAAGCTGCAGAATATGTATGGGATTGTTATAGAAATGACTTTGGAACAGATTATTCTGGACTTTTCAAAGCACTTTCTCATGATAACTATAACGTTCGAGTTGCTGCTGCTGAGGCATTAGCTGCCGCTTTAGATGAAAACCCTGATACAATACAGGTATATTCAAATCCATCTTTTCACACTGTAATAAATGGCCGATGTAGATTGCCTTACAGCTGGTGAATGCCTTCAGGAATCACTGTCAACACTTTTTTCTTTGTATATCCGTGATGCTGGATTTGGTGAGGATAACATTGATGCTGCTTGGCTAGGCAGACAAGGGATTGCTCTGGCTTTACTTTCTGTGGCAGATGTACTTCGAACCAAAGACCTCCCTGTTGTGATGACATTCTTGATATCACGGGCGCTGGTAATCATTTCTTGCTCACATTTCACTGTGTAACATGTACTTTAATTTCTGACAATCATTTTTTGAATGCATTCTACAATCATTGGATTTATTTTCATTAATGGCCTGGCACCCTACTGCTTTACCTATGGTTACATCATGTTTGTCTGTGGTATATAATTTATGGAGAGAACCTGACCTTGTTACTTGATTAGTGGCATTCATGGTTAATTGATAATTAATGACTTACGATAGTTTTTCTGACTTGGGTGACTGTAGAAAAAGTAAGTCATTATGTAGTTTTTCTTTCACTTTACTGCTGTTCTGTTCTAATTAACAGAGAAGCTGTAACATTTTCTTCCCCTTTTTTTTCCTTTCGTTTTTTACCATATCACTCTTAAGGAACTTAGGATCTGCCTTTACTTTATCAACTGGTGTATTGGGTGTTTTGAACATAATAAGTTAAATTATTAAATATCTGCAATTTTTGTTGGGCTGAAGGAGACACTGTCTTTTCCATCTTTACTAAGTAGATTTCCACTAACTTGATCTTTATTTCTTATTCTTACTTTTTACTTTTTTAATTAAAGTGACACATGGTTTGATTCCTTTGAACTGCAGGCTGATGGTAATGCAGATGTCCGAGGAAGGATGATTGATGCTGGTATTACTATTATTGATAAGCATGGAAGAGATAACGTGGCGTTGTTGTTTCCCATATTTGAAAACTACTTGAACAAAAAGGTGAGTGCCCTACAAAAGTTTCCCCAAGTCTTATGCTTCAAGAATCTTAAACAATGTCATATGGTTAGGGTAGATGTTCATATTTATGTGATATTCTTTAAGAACCTCTTGCATCCAGTGATTGCCATTGTATAGTGCTTGTCCTTTATTTAATTCAAGATATATATAAAAATGGACAAGGATACTTGTTGAAAGCATTATAAAATCTTGTCCTTGTCTTGTTATTTACATTTTATTTTGCAGGCCTCGGATGAGGAAAAATATGATTTAGTGCGTGAAGGAGTGGTTATATTCACTGGAGCTCTAGCAAAGCATCTGGCGGAGGTGTTAATACGTTCTTATGTAAATCTGTTGATACTAAGTTGGGGGGTATTATCTGAAATCCAATTTTTGTTAATGTATTTTTTCACAGGGAGACCCAAAGGTTCATGCCGTTGTGGAGAAGCTGTTAGATGTGATAAACACTCCTTCTGAAGCTGTTCAACGGGCAGTCTCAACTTGCCTTTCTCCACTAATGCAATCAAAGCAGGTGCATCAAGGCTCTTGCGAACGAGTATCAGTGTCATTTAAATGAATTTTGATACATTATTTTCCCCTTTATTGAAGGAGATTTTTTCAAGGACAAAATGTAGATATATCATCTAGGAAAGAGAAATCATTTATCATTTTTGAGTTATCTGCAACTCCTGATCACATATTTCATTGATGCTATGTACTTTGCCTCTTTTTTTGTGGATACCCTATTTCATTGGGTTCCTAGTTCGGGCTTCTTTTTGGTGCTTTGTTTCTTGGCTCTTTCATCACTTCCAACCCTCCATCTCTCCCCCCAGAGTGGGACAACAAAACCACCTTCCCACAGATGCAGTGTCAATGTTTTTCCTATTTATTAGTTCTAAAATCTACTTTGGGTTTTCCATTCATAAATTGGTAACTAATAATTTATTTTTGGTTACTAAGTTGGACTTTTTGGTTTTTTCCCTTATCTGACACCTTGGTTAGAATTAGCTATTAATATCTGATTTCATGATATTTGTGTTTTACACCTTCCTTTCCTTCTCTCACTTATATTTAATTGCACCAGGAAGATGCCCCTGCTCTTATTTCTAGACTTTTGGATCAACTGATGAAGAGTGACAAATACGGTGAGCGTCGTGGAGCAGCATTTGGTCTAGCTGGGGCAGTTAAGGGATTGAGAATATCTTCTCTGAAGAAGTATGGCATAATCAGAGTCTTACGTGAGGGTCTTTCAGACAGGTCTGTTCTAGGAAATGGTTTTGAGCTATTTTTGATTTATCTTTGTCACTGTTCCCATGATTACTTCACCAAGACGAGAAAAATGAGATATCAAATATGAAAGTGCTAATATATCTAGACTTTTCTGCATTTTCACCTCTAAAGATTTACATTCTTGATAAACTAATAAATTATTACTTCTTACTTTCCTTGACCATGAAATTTCTTATTGTATTATAACATGATCTACAATCTTTGTAACCCCCCGAATGATGCGATGTGGTATAATAATCCTGTCTTATCTTGATTTTTAGTTTTCTTGGGAATTTGAAAGCTAGGAAATCAAGTAGGACGTTTAAGTTGGTGAAACTAAGGGAAGTTGGAAATAGAGAATTTCTATAGGAATCTCTAGATGCAATTAAGGATGCTAATGCGGGAATGCTGAGAAAGGGAAAGAGTATTGTGCATAAATGCTTGTCAACTTGCTGAAGGAACCTTTGGCTTCAGTGATATGGTTAGGCGATGACATAATAATTAAGGATCCAGAAGAACAGGCAATTGTAAGTTAAGAGTCATATTTGTGTGTGATATACATAGTGATAATAAGTTGGTGAAACTATGGGAAGTTGGAAACAGAGAATTTCTATAGGAATCTCTAGATGCAATTAAGGATGCTAATGCGGGAATGCTGAGAAAGGGAAAGAGTATTGTGCACAAATGCTTGTCAAATTGCTGAAGGAACCCTTGGCTTTAGTGCTATGGTTAGGCGATGACATAGTAATTAAGGATCAAGAAAAAGGGGCAATTGTAAGTCAGGGTCATATTTGTGTGTGATATACATAGTGATAATATGATGAAGGATATGCCATCATTTTATCCATGATTAACTATTATCAATTAATAGAATGGCAACCCATCCCCAAAGCCCCCATATTCGATGTGAGGGTCGCCCTGCACGTGGCGACCATAGGTCTTTGGTGTGTGGACCTCACTCAATTGGACAATGTCACATGGGGCTCAAATCAGATTTGAATCAAGGTAGGATGATTTATGCTGCTACCGTCTCTGGCCGACATAGCATTTCTCAAGTCGAGTGAAGCCAAAGAAAATCTTTTGCTAAAGTGCGACAGATACCTAATGATTCTACATCTCAAAGGTTCGCATCTAAGGAACCTTACCTTCAGTTGGGTGAGCCTGCTATCAATCTTTGGATGGTGATGAGGCAATTCTGGTTGAGCCATTAAATTTACACTTGTTGGCAAGGCACTGGAAGCCTAGCATGATTAAAGTACATGAGAATTTTCTGAGATTCAGATTCTACGGCGACTTTAATCTTGGGAGTAATTGATGCCAAACATATTTTGATACACCTACCTCATGAGGATGATGACTATAGTAGGATGTTCTTGAAGCTTGCGTGGTATATTAATGGTTGTCCTATGCGAGTTTTTAATGGACATGTAACATCCAGCCTCAACATAAGACTCAATCACTCCTTTATGGATATCTTTCCCCTTATTGCATGTACATATGCGGTTCTAAGGAATTCTTATTTGCACTATCTAAGATAGCGGGGGTGCCTTTGAAGATTGACGAGGCATGTCTGACTTACGTAGACCCAGCGAGGCTAGGTTTCACGGGGTGCCTTTCTTCTTAGCACAGAAAGGGGTGAAGAAAGGGACCCCGTGCGGCAGTAGCCTGCTCCACTAGACTACCTTCCGTCTTTTCTTGGGACGAAAGAGATTTTGATTACAAAAATTAGAAAGCTTGAAACACAATTGAAATGAAATTGATCATTGATTACTGAAAGCAAGAAATTACAATTGACGAAAGCAGGAAATTACAAATGGCTAGTGCAGGGGGCGAACACTAGAAAGCTTGAAAGTTTGTTTG
>CAIGRN010033943.1:0-10578 GCA_903798345.1 Fraxinus anomala
AATTTGAGATGAAAGATTTGAAAAAATAAAACTCCATCTTAGATTGCAAATTGTACATTTTCAGGAAGTATTATTTATTTATCAATCATCATATAAAACAATGTTATTAATATATTTTTATATGGATAAAGCATATCCATTGGCATCATCTATAGTCGTCCGTCCACTTGAAGTGAAAAAAATATTTCTTTCGTCCACTTGAAGATAAGAAAAATATTCTTGATCTTGAAGTATGAGAGTTGATTGTTTCAATAATCACTCAACTTATACCATGGTCACAGTTTACTCACTGAACTTCAAAATGCTTCACATTGCTAACTGAACTTTGTCTGTATGCATTCCATCCATTACCTTTAAAAATTCGTTACTTTATTCGCTGACATGACTAACGAAAATCTGATGTGGCAAGTTACGACCTTTAAAAAAATTACAACTCAGCTAAACCATTATTTAATTACTCATCCAATTTACACTTGGTCACAGTTAACTCATCAAATTTCAAAATGCTTCACAATGGTCACTCATCTTTGAGATGTTGCACTCTATTCATCATCCGTCATATTTTGTTCACTTCATTGCTAATTTATTATACGAAAATTCCATGGGTAAGTTATCATCAAAATAATTACAATTTAGCCAAACCATCAACCCACAAAAATTATCATATGTGAAGCGCAACTTCTACACCCCCATAAACTTCTTTAAGGGTCCATTTGATTGCAAGAATAGAATTTGGGTGGAAAGAAAATGAATTTCAGGGAATTGAATTGCCTAGAATTGTTTTCTTGTGAATTGTCAATTATTTGTATTTGATTAATATAATTTTTCACATGAAAAATATTGAAATTTTGGATCTTTTGGTGTTCGTTTGACTTTGTTTTAAATAAAATTTGTCCATTAAAGAGATATAATTTGTTACAATTTTAATATAATTTTTCACATGAAAAATATTGAAATTTTGGATCTTTTGATGTTCATTTGGCTTTATTTTACATGAAAATTGTTCATTAAATGGATATAATTTGTTACAATTGAGGATAAAATTTGTTTCCATTGCAAAATAAAAAAATTTGAAAAAAAAAAAAAGTAAACTGGAAAGGTGGGATTTAGTTTTCCTCAAATTCATTGAATCGACACCGTGTGAGCCAAAAACCAAGAAAATGAATTGCCAAAAAATAAAATGGTTAGTTTGTACGTAAAACGTGGTAGATGAAATTTCATTTCCAAGTTCCATGGAAATGATGCCAAATCAAACAGGGCCTAAAATCCAATAAAATATCCTCAATTTCAGCCCTAAAAAACCCTAGTGATAAGTGCATTTTTACACCGCACCCACTTGAAACATTGGAATGTTATTAAGAGTATTCGTCGTTACATAAGATGTACTATTGACATGAGATTATTTTATTCCCAAAAAATGAATATCATCTTTAGTAGGATATACAAATATAAGGTATCTATCCGATTCATTTAAGGCAAAATTGCAAACAAAATATGTATATGTATGTGGAGAAACATCTATATTGTGACAACATATTCAAATCATTTTGAAATTCATGAATCAAGTCGAGAATGTATATGGGTGAAGAGCATGACTCATTATATTCAAACATCATGCATATTAATTTCAATAAAGGATAGTTCAACAATATTTTATGAAGATAGTATAGTTTATATTGCACAACTTAGAGAAGACTAGATCAAAGGGAAAATGATAAAGGCATTTTTCTGTTATTCACAAAAGTATTATCGATGTCTATATTCAAAAAATTAATACATGAGACTGAAAATTGTCGACTTAAAGATTTTCTATGATCAACACCAGAAAAAATAGTTGTACTCTTTTTTCTGTCATTCATATTTTATCCCGCTAAGTTTTACTGACGCGATTTTAATAAAGCAATATAATTTTTGTGCTTAGTTTCCCACCAAAGAAATGTCATTTGTCAAAGAATGGAACCTCCAAGTTTCTTAAAACGTATAAGATCGGTGTAAATATAATGTATGATTATGCCCCTATTTGACAATCATTATTTCAAAACTCTTTAATTCTCATACTCATTTTCAATTATATATTTACACGATAAAATATTTTGTAAGTAAATTCAAAACTTTTTACCTACTTTTTAACCACAAATTCTCCAAAAAATCACAATTCAAAACTTAATTTTCTTAATATAATGGCCATCGATCAGGGCCTATATTATAATATACTTGATAGGGTAAATTCAATAACACAGTACAATAATAAGAAACAAAATGCACATTAATATATCAAAAAACTTACTAATTTTAAACCTAATTACATAAATATAAATTTATAAAATGTAATTTTTTGGGGATTCACAATCAAACAGTCAACGACTTTTTAATAAATAATTTGCTGTAAAAAGTTAAAGTTCTACTTATGATAATTGTGCCAAACAGGCCTAAATATTTAATATCGACTTTAAAAATTTTCAACTGTTAAGAGAAAATAAAATAAAAACGAAAAAAAAGCTGTAAATTAATTGGGCTTGCTCAAACAAAACTCCTAATAGGCACCAGTTCAATTTTGGGAAAAAAAAAATAAAAAAAAAAATCATATATCAAGTATTAAATATGCACCAGTTCAATTTTCAGAGATAAAGTTTAAAATTTCAAAAGTCGGACATTAATTCAATATTTTAATTTTAAATAATAGTAATATTAAATTAAATTAATCTACCCACCCCCACCAAACCCCGTCCCTCCCATCCTCCACTCCCGCGCACCCGTCCGTCGCCATTCCCTCATACAGTCGTCAATATCCGCTCGTCAACATCCAACCTCATAGTTACTCACATCCCAATAATTTCACTAGAGGAAAAAGATAGAATTTAAAAAGATTGCCAACTTCTTCAGTGGCGAATTGATCGTCGCTCAACGACGACTGAGAATCACCAACTCAAATAGTAGAGATAGAGGAAGAAACATAGCGGTCGTTGGAGAACATTGACAGAACATTGTTGACGACTGAGCAATGTTGGTGTAATTTAAATTTATTTTTTAAAATTAGAAATTGAAAAACAGCACGTGGTGTAATTTACAAAGTACTCATCGGAGCAAATAACTTCTATTCTCCATGTCGAAGTCTGGTTAATTGAATTTGTGACCAATTCGAAGAATTGAGGTCGGAGATATCAATGGCGTGTGAGTAGATCTCTTGAATTTGTGACCAATTCGGAGAACCGAGGTCGGAGATATCAATGACGTGTTAGCATCTCTTGAATTTGTGATCTGTAACCTATGCACTTTGACATATGACCTATTACATGTGACCTTATGAACATTGATCCATGACCAATTTTAATTGATTTGTGACATGTGGACATTGATCAGTGACCCGTACAAGATAATCATAAAACTATGACTTATACAATATGACATGTGACCTGTGGAGTATGACTTAAGACATACAAATATGATCTGTGATCTGTTCTATTTGATACGTGACTTGTGAATATTTATGCATGACCAATGCACAATAACAAATGATCTGGTACATATGACCTATCACCACTAGAGATACCACCAACCGATATCAACACAGCATTTGACACACACACTACGAAGATGTGACCACCACCAAGCACCACCACAAACCACCTCAAAAATCACCATAAAATGCCTTATAAACCACCACAAAATCACTGCAAAACCACCATAAAAATTACCAAAAATCACCATATAAACTAACGCAAACCACAACAAAAATTACCAAAAACTCTCTACACAAACTACCGCAAACCACCACAAAATCGCTGTAGCGGTGATATGAGGCCTAATCGAAAAATTGGGAAAGTGAAATTTTAGAAATTGGTTTCTGCTTCCTGCTTCTAGTGAGAGTAGAAGAGAAATGGTAAAGAGGGAGTGTAGAACTAAAATGACAAGGAGATAAAGTAGAGAGATATTAATAGAGAAGGGGGAGAGATGATAGGTTAGAGAGAAAGAAATTGGGATTAAATATGGCTCTAGATGGGTTAGGCGGTGGTGTGTAATTTATTATTATATAGAATTATAATCTTTAAAAAGCTGTGTCTGTGTAATTTCCACATTCTCAATTTCCTCCTTGATCTATTTTGCCCCAATTAGGGCCCAACTCACAGATCCATAATTGCTAAGAAATTGGCACTGTTAGCGATATACAACCACTACACCACCGTCGCTGGGTGCCGTTCCTTCTTCTGCAGGTCCCCTCTCTCTATGTAGATATATAGTTTGATTTTCTCCTATTTATACAATAATTTACTGCATGTTATCTGCAATCCTTCTTTTCCTTCTCTCTCTTCCCCCGATTTTGCGAGTGCATACATTTTTTGTTTTTTTTCCCTTATGAACTGAAATTCTCCGTGCTAAAGTTGCTATTCTAATTTCACAAATTTTGAACTCCTTTAATATGTTAAGAAATTTCGTTTTGAGAGGGAAGAGCAATCGTGTCAAAATTATTAAAGCACTAGAGTTGGATTGTACTTTTTATTTTCTTTCTTTACAATTGACCGTGAATTCTTATTTAATTAGATAATAATATGAAGGTTAATAGTTGGAAGTTATAGTTAGTCTTTTGACTGCCTCGGTAGTGCTGCAAATTAGACAAATTGATAGTCAAATAACATGCAGAATGGAAATAGAAATTGAAACTTTTTCAATTAAATCTTCGAAATGAAATCTGCTGGTAGTGCTCGAGGACTAAGCAAGTAACTGGAATCATCAAACAGGTATAAGATGCCAGAAAATTGTGAATACACGTTAGTGATTGAGATTCATTAGTTGGTGATTTGATATCTTTGCTTATAACACATCTAAGCGCTTCCTTGCAATTTGAAGTGTAGGAGTCAAATTTAGAAGTCGAAGCCTAGAACGGAAAAAAAATGCTGATCTGGTTAACTCTGTCAAGTCAACATTCTCTTATTAAAAGGATATTAAGATTTTCTCGTCAGACTAATTAATGTATCATGTATGAGTAATCTTTTATGTTTCAATGGGCAGCAAAATATGAGTTTGATTTCTAATTAACCTCTGTAAGCATGGAGCTATTCCTGGATAGATAATTGTGATAAGATCCCAAGCAATTTGTCGGAGTCTCAGTCTGTTGAAGCAAAAGAAAAAGAAATTATAATTGAATTGCTGAATAAGAATGAAAATACAAGTTTGGCAGGTTTTTGAGAGACCTCTGTCTTGCCCCTCTTTTCCAAACAATATGAATGAATTGCAGACTATCCCCTCCCCCATAAATGGTAAACCAGAGCCTATCAAATTGATATAGGCCAAGCTTGTTTCGCTGTCTAGTCTTTTAGACCTCGCACTATACTTTTTCTCGTAGGTGTGCTATGTGCACTGTTAACCTCTTCCTTAAAGTGCAGGGAAGTTTGATGCTATTTTTCGAATAATTTTGCAAATATGCTGTTATTACTCTTAGTAAACATTAACTCTCATGCTGTCATGTTTGTCATACTTTTGGGACGTTCATTTGCAAACTGTAATGCACAATCATGCTCTTTCTATTATTTTTTACAATTTCTTATTACATGTTCTGCAGGTTCTAAGGGTTGAACATTTATTTGATCATTGCAATGCTTGTTTAATTATTTAGAATCTCATTGATATGATCACTTGTTTATACATGGCCCTATAAACATTCAAGTTTTCTTTTACAATAGGGACTGGAGAGAAAATGTTCTGAAGACCATCAGCTCTGAGCCGGTTTAGCATTTCATTCATATAATGATTAAGCTCTTTGATTCTCATTGTCACCTTCAAGATCCAAGAATTTTTAAAGTTGCCCCCATTCTAATTAGGAACTCCCTTGATACCGGTGTTATCCATTTTGCTGTAAATGGAGTCTCTGAAAAAGACTGGCATCTGGTCAAGGAGATGAGTGATACCTATCCTAGTGTTGTTCCAAACTTTGGGCTCCATCCCTGGTATGTCTCTGATAGAACCGACAATTGGCTAAGCACTTTGAAGAAGTTCCTTGAGGCTACTCCCTCAGCTGCAGTTGGAGAGATTGGTCTGGACAAAGGTTCTATTGGAAGGAAAATTGATTTTACTGCTCAAGTTGAAATTTTCCGAGAACAGCTTCAACTTGCCAAAGAGTTAAAAAGACCAGCATCTGTCCATTGTGTCCGCGCTTTTGGTGATCTTCTTGAGATAATGAAATCTATGGGGCCATTTCCTTCTGGCTTGATTCTGCATTCTTATATGGGTTCTGCAGAGATGGTTCCCGAGCTTTCAAAAGCTGGTGCTTACTTCTCCTTTTCTGGGTTTCTCATGTCCATGAAAGAGAGCAAGGCAAAGAAAATGTTGAAATCCATACCTCCTGAAAGGATTTTGTTGGAGACAGATGCACCAGATGCTCTACCAAAAGCAAGTGAATCAGATTCCCTATTCTTGATTGATAGGGAAGTTTCTGCTACTGAAGAGCTTCTTTGTTGTGGGGAAAATTCGTTGACAAAAAGGGAGAGCACCTCTGATAGTACATGCCATGATGAAAGTGGCGCATCAGAACTGCCTGAAGAAAACCTCAACCATCCAGCTAATATTCATCATGTACTTGCCTACGTGGCAAATTTACTTGAAATGACTAAAGAAGAACTTGCTGATGTGACCTACCAGAACGCAGTGAGGCTATTCTCTTATGAGGGTTCAAAGTTACTTTAAGAAGGTAATTTAGTTTCTCATTGTCTTAAGAGATTTACTAACAGGTTTAGCATAATTATATGAAGGGCAGACTAAGATAAGCTTGAATATTATCGCAAGGGCTTTTCTTTGATACAGTTATAAGTATAATTATATGATTCCAGTGTTTGCATTTGAAAAATCACATTTCTCTGCAATTAATTGATTCTTCATATCTTAATTATAGTCCTTTTAGGATAAAAGATGTGCAGATTCTTCTTGTTTTCCTATCTGCATTATAATCTTCTTCTTTTTTTTTATTGTTTTATATATATGATGGGTTATTATCTCTACTATCATGCCTCAGTTCCTAACTAATGATCATCGTGCATTTCTTAAGACTGCAGAATTAACTGTTTGGTGATAGGAATGGGATCAAGAAATATATGCAAGACACATGAAAATTTTTGTACAAGTTAAGGAAGTCACTGTAAAAATCAATTTCATGAAAAATGCCACTTTTTTTATAGTGATATTTTATACTGCATTATTCCTTAGATTTCTGATAATTTCTTTTGTTTGTCTTTTTCCCAGCTTAGCTATGCACAGCCATTGTATGAGGTATATGAATCTAGCAGACAAAAATAATAAGCCAAGGTGATGGACGAGAAAGATCTTCACAACAATGTAGTGTGTCCCCATAAATATGATCTGCCATTGTTCACATCGCGTAAAGGTTTATTAAACTATTTTCTTTGCAATTTATGTGACTTCAGATGTTGTTTGCCTGCAGTTGTATAGCATGGTGTAACTGTGTGTTTAGGGTATATGTATAATATTTACAGCGTCCAGGGAATATAAGTAAATTTTTTATTCCATATATATATTTTATTTAATATTTTTCTTTTGTTTCCTGAAATTCTGATAGTCCAATCAATTGTCTGGAAATATTCCTCCAGAGTTTGGGAATTTTCGAAGTATACAAAGAATGTAAGGTCTTTGGATTTGGCTTTTAAAAATCCCTCTCATTATCTGCATTTGTTTCTTCCACATTTTAATCTCTCTCTTATTTGCACAAACAAACATATAAATTATAAAAATTTTGGGGTGAAGATGAAGATGAAGAGGTGAAGATGTTGGTTCAGGGGAAAATCCAGGAATTTAAATTAGTTGATGTGACGTGAAATAAAGAGGCGACGTGTCGTATAAATTTTAAAGAAGACCAGCCTAAATATATGAAACTTCATTATAATTTTTTATGTTTTTCTTAACTTTTGGGGGGTTATTACGGGATATCAAACGAAGTTGAAATATTGTATTTTTAATATCATTTCGAAGTATTCACGACCTAGTATTTTATGTCGTTAACGGTGCACGAAACAACCAATTATAACAAGTATTCGTTGCGCCAAAGTAGGCAAATTCAAACTAATATTTCGATATTTTCGATAACATATTAACTTTTAAAATATTTCGATGTTCTTACGCTAGTCAAATCCATAAACCGTCTACGTCATTTTGAAACTCGTTTTAAGAACTAGGTCATAGACATATCGAATAGTCTAAATGAACATCGAAAATAGTTAAACGTGTATCAAACATGAGTGTTAAAAAGAAGCATATAACTCATTTTTTCTTTATATTTCTTCAATTATTTCATTGATGTTTATTATTTTTGCGCAACAAATTTTTCAATATAATTTACATCATTTTATTAGGAAATTTTATATGGATAAAACGTGAAGAAAAAAATAGATGAAAATGACATCACTTAAAAAGTAATTTTTAAGAAATTCCTAAATGATCGAGAGAAACATTTTATATTAATGTAAACAATTATTTCTCATAACAGAGAACTAGAAAAAATGTTTGGTTTGAAATTCATAAAAATTATTTTTCGACATTTTATTCCATTAAATTTGATTATTCAATAAAAATAGAACAATTTTATGTTAATATATTATCAAGTATTATATACATTCTAAAGTTGATGAATATTATAATATTTCTTGCCCTTAAAAAATTAAAATAAAAAATTACATAAATAAATTTTAAAATATTATCAAGTATTATATACATTTTAGAGTTGATAAATCTTATTATAATTTTTCTCGCTAAAAAATTAAAATTAAAAAATTAAATTAATTAATTTCAAACTATTGGAAATAAAAAAATAATGACTTGGATTTAAAATATTTTTGTGTGTATTCATTTAATTTTTTTTTATGTAAATACTCATTTAGAGCTAAAATTCTTTTTATTTTTATAAATTTTAGTTTTCTAAAATCTTTTATAATTTTATTCTTTCATAATTTAAATTTAGCTCTTGTTTGATATAGATTAAAATCAAAATTTTAGTAGATTTTGATAAAAGTTAAGAAAAATATGTTGATGAAAAGTTGTGAACCCCAAAAAAAGTGTGGTTAAAATTAATTGTTAATTTTGACTTCAGATTAAAATCAAATTTTACTCAGAATTAAACATGGGCTTAATTTTTTAGAATTTTAAATTTCATTTTTTTTTTCAATATTTTTGTTTTTTTTAATATTTATCAATTTGTTAGAATTTTAAAAAATAAAAATTTATTTTTTTATTAAAAATCTATTTAAACGTTTGTTTCCATGTTTTTAGAATTTTTACTTTTATAAATTTATCCATGTTTTCGAAAATACAATTTTAAAAATATCAGATCAAACATTTTTTCAATATTTTACAAATCAAACGCACCCTAATGGCCTACTTGGGAGTTTCATCGTACCAATTATGGATGTTTTTTAAAGCATCAATTTTGAGCATTTATGAATAAATCGATTTTGAGTGGTTTTAGTAGCAGTTTTTAAACTTTCCAACTTATGTTTGGGAGTTTATTATCAATCGATTCTGAATTTTTTTAAAAGAATAAAATTAGTATATATCCCTTAGTAATTTTTTTTATATAAAACTTTTTTACTCATAAGTAATATTTTACTTATAGATAATTTTTTTACATATATAAGTCAATATTTAATTTTAAAAATTAAAAAATTTTAATTATTTACTTAAAATTTTAAGTGAATATTTTTTACTTATAAGTAAATTTTTTACTTTTAAATAACTTTAAGTGAATTTCTTTTACTTATAAGTAACTTTTTACATTTATAAGTATTTTTTGTCTTATTATTAGTATTTTTTTAAAATAATTTTTTACACAAAAATGGTTTTTACTTATAAGTAATTTTTAATTATAATGTAATTTTCTTATCTTACACATAATGTTTTACTTATAAGTATTTTTTTATTATAATAAAAAATTTTAAATTATAATATTTTTTAGTTAATATATTTTAATTTACAATTTAGTTTTAAATAAAATAGATTGGTTGGAAATAATTATTTTATAAAGAATAAAATTAAAAGAGAACAAGAGAAACAGCCAAAACCAACCGATTTGATGAGTTGAAAGAATTGTTCAAAATTACACTACATCGATTTTGGGTGCACAAAAAAACTAACAAGTACAGATTTTTCAACCCCTTATAAACGGTGCAACCTAAAACTGATCAAACCGGAGAAAAAAATTATCCCAAGTTGGCCCTAAGTATTTCTGTAAAACCATTCAAAATCGGTGCCCGAAAAAACTAGTGAATACCGATTTTTCCAACTCATCATAAACGATGTAACCCAAAATCGATCAAACCGGTGAAAAAAAATACTCCAAAGCAGGCCCTAAGTCTTTTGTTAGTTTCTTCAACCATTCGCATTCTCATGACCTTTCACATGCTCTTGAACTACTGTTCAAATAGATACTCTTCCTAACATAGCTTCATATCTTCTCCTCCATCTTCAGGTTTTATTTTTATTTTTATTTTTATTTTTTTTTTATGCTACATGTACACCATTTTTTTACATAATCTTTTACCTACACTTACAATAAAGTGTGTGGACCACACATTTGAGAGTTTT